>UELU01141562.1:8333-41706 GCA_900490025.1 Megastigmus dorsalis
ATATTGAAATAATTAAAGCTACGTGTAAATAAATGGTTTAAGCAGTTGATATAAATTCATTTTAATTTCTAGAGTATAAAAAATTCTAATAAGATCGAGCTCGAAAGTAATTACTTTTATGAAAAATATTTGAAGAAGCTTTATTATTTTAAAACACGTTATATCAGAATTTTTATACATATATATTGACAATGAAATACAAATGCATAAGAAATACATAGATAGAGAAATATTTACAAGTACTAAAAAATTCAATATAAAAGAATCAAACTACATAATGGTACCGATGGTGGAAATCGGTACCATGCTTAAACAAATACGTCCGTAAATACATTTGAATACATAATACACACCGAACAAAACTAAATCCACAAAGTCACGCCTTAACTGAAAAATAAATCCCTAAACACTATTAATATAGGTAAGCGCATTCTCAGAATCGAGCGCGGCCTGAAACAAGTTTTCAATCCTGCTGCAGCCATCAGATTAAACTTCCTCACCCAAAATATATACCCACGCGTACAATCGTAACTTTTAACTAAAACCGATAAGCGACGATTGCGCGCCATAATCAACGGCAGCATCATTCCGAGGATTCCTCTACATCCCAAAGAAGGTACATATATACATATATATATACATATATAGACCAACTCCGACTATTACCCATAAGCGAATAGAAAAAAAGGAGGTCGAGGCGCGCGGATAAAAATTAATTTTCCGAAGGTCAATCGCAACGGGTTCGGCATCAGCGGATGGAGAGAGCTCCAGGCAAGTATACACAGTCGTCGGAGTCAATTATTCCCTCGCGGATATATATTCGAAGGAGCGTAAAGAAAAGTTTGCACTTTTCTTCAGCTGCTACCGCCATATCCCATCGGCGGCGGTGGCCCCTTTGTATAAGTCGGTCGTTCGGCGCGCGCGAGCGACCCTTTCCGAATTAATCGAAAGCCACAGACTGCAGTTTTCGGCCTCTGAAATTCCTCCCCCTCTCTCTCTCTCTCTCTCTCTTGCGCCCTATATCAGCAGTTTTAAAGTCCGATAGGTGCACACAGTCTGACCAGGGCTTATTTCCACAGGTTCCGGGAGCAATCTGCGCGTCTCTTAGTCCCTCCCCTACCTAACTACCTTTATATATATATATATATATGGCATAGAGCCGGCTCTCGGTACTTCCTCGCGGAAAACTTTCCGCGCAGTGGCACACACAGTCGAGGATTGTTGCAGTTTCCTCGCGCTGCTGTCGCCGAGAGAGAGAGAGCTTTCTGGCTCTCCTGAATGAAGTTTGTTACCGCGACGGCCCAACTTCTACGCAGCGTGCGGTGTATATAGCTATATAGAAGCACGGGGATCTCTACGTGTGTCTATATGTATATACATATACGTCGAGTCTTATATATTGGGAATAGCGACGACGATCGTCTCCGCGACGACGACGACGACGACGTGAATATTCGCAGCCGCAAACTTTTTCGTCCCCTCTTGAATTTGACGAATCCGCGCGCGGATGCCGAGCGGAGACTCTGCGGTGGTGAGGTACGCGGTATAATGCCGGAATATTGCTATATATACTGCACCGCTTGGAATTTGGCCAAGCTGAAGGAGTGTCTTTATCCAAAAGGGACGTGAAATATCTGTATTTCGGTTCTCGTCCCCCGATTTTCCAATTTCAAAGTTTTCGTTGATCATGCCACTTTTGTATGGAAACGCATTTCAATGCGGTATTGATGCGAGACTGAAAGATAATTAATTATATATATAATTGGAAAATTTTGACAAAATTCTTTCACGAAACGTTGTGCGTACACATATAATTCGAAAACTTTTAACCCGTGTATAACACCGTGCCGCTTTCCACTCGACATAAAGCATATGACCAAAATCATTGCATAAAAGCAAAGTCTATAGCTCGCCAATGTGAAATCCCATGGTAGTCGGCTTACGCTATATGTATAAACAAGCTCGTAAAACATAAGTTGCAGGGCTCGCGCAATATATATATACATACAAACGAAATTCGCGTGCGTAAACATTTCAATCGGAGCCCCGCGCGGCTCGTTATATATATATGTATGAGTATATAGCTTTTAAACATGGCCACACACGCGCGCACACACGTGCATGAATATAATACGTATATTTCGGACTGTGTAACAACGGAGCGTGTCATTATTATACAGTCGCAGAAGCTCTGCAGCGCGCACGTACGGGAAAGTCATCTTTGGTCGTCGGTCTCGACAAATAAATTTGTAAGCTCCTTCGGAGCAATCGAGAGAGGACAAGCGAGCAACCAGAAGCGCGAACGACGTCTTTTCCCGAGAAATAATTAAGCGAACGAGCAATGGAACGGCAGCGTCAGCGGCATCGGCACCGTCGCGAGAAAAGCACGCGGGGATATATAGCATAATGCTTGTCCGATCGATCAAACGATTCGAGAGCGGACTGTGTTTCTTGGTCATCCTGACGAGCGTCTCTCCTTCTCTCTCTTTCTCTCTCTCTCTCTCTATCTTATTCTCTCGAGATATCCGCTGCTACTCCGCCCCTTGTTCTTCTCCTCCGCCGGTTGTACATCTCCACACTCTCGCGCCCTCGAGGAACTCATTAATTTTATCCGCTCTCGAAATCTGAGCATCCGCAGCCCGGACTCGACCCGCCGATAGAAACGTGTAAATGGTAATAGAATTTCACGCAGGGCCGGTTGTTGCGCCCGGGCGCGCGCGTCGAGGCGCGACTATCATAACGTATATATAATATATGAGCGTATGTACGCGGCCCGTGGAAAGCGCGGAAAAGAAAACGGTATCACGAAAACATTCGTTATATTCATATCTCTTATAGCCGGGCTGCACAGATTAATTTTTTGGCTCCTTGAATTGTAACGGTTGTGCAGGTCGGAAAACAGGAACGAATACATATATATGTATAACGAACTCGACGACGCTTTATCGATTATCGACTGTTTGTACATCAGTGCGACAACCCAAATTCTCAAAGTAATCATCAGGAAGATACACACCCGTCGTACAATACTTTATAGGATACGGTAGCTCGATTCGAATAACGATCGGAATTTATGAATGGGTCGAGCTGACGAATTCGTCCCCGATCAGCGCGAAACGACTCGCAGTTATATCAATTGGACGAGCATCGACAGAGCTCCAACACACAGGCTGTAATCTGCGCGGATGTGCGGACCGAACGAGGAAAACGTCAGAGAGACGCAAGAGAAGACCATGCGATAGTGCAGAAAACGGACAGAGAGAGAGAGAGAGAGAGAGGGAGAGAGAGAGCGAGTTGAAAAGTATACAGTTGTAGCTAGCCACGCGATTCTATCCAGTGAACTACTTTAAAGTGCGGAGCTCCGCACAGTGTAAAGGTATATGTATATGTGTGTAATAGGTTTGAGCTGGCTCGTATGTGCGGCAGGGGATGCGCGCGGAAAAGGAAACGAACAGAGAGTGACAGGGAAGGTATACACACATAGAGCTTTGCACCAGAGCTGCTGCTGCTGCGAAGCCGTAATCCCCCGCGAGTATTTTCAAATCCTCTCTCTCTCTCTCTCTCTCTCTCTCTCTCTCGCAGTCGGCCCTAGGCAATAGTTTGTTCGATAAACAGTTGGAATTGAATCTATCCCCGTGCGCGCGCGCTCGCGAGCTGCAACTTCTCTTATTACATTTTATTATCTCCCTCTGCGGGCCGATCACCGCGGAGACTAGCCGCTTCGGCTACATCGCTGAATACGCTGCTTTACACGTATATATACGTATGCGCTGTAGAGGCGCGCGCGCGCGTGCGAGAGAGCGGACTCGTTTACTTTAAACGGGAACGTCGATCGCAGTTGTCGATTGATGAGTCTCGCGTTTCCACGCGTGTTATACATGCACGCCGAGGGAGTGAGAGAGAGAGAGAGAGAGAGAGAGAGAGAGAGAGAGAGTGAGGGAGGCTGCGCTGCGAGCGCTCTTTGGGTTTTATGTTTGCACGTGTACGAGTGTGTAGGTATACGTATGGCCGGACGCTTCGAAATCTATTCGATTATATCGAGGAAAAAGAGAGTGAGCGCGAGTGTCTGCCCCGCCAAGAGTCTGTGCAAGATAAATGAAGCTATGCGCGCGCGCCCCTGCACGTTACGGCCTTACACGCGTCCGTCTCTCGCTGATCCTCTCGCTCCCTCTCTCTTCTTGTGGATCAGTCGTGAGATACACAGTGGAAGAGTGTCTGTGTGTGTGTGTGCCCGTGTGTGTAGCTGTTAGCAGGCCTTTCCTTCTCGAATCTTCTCTTTCTCTCCCGCTCGCTCGTTCGCGAGCTTCATTCGCCGATTATTTACACACACCGAGTGCAAATTCGTCTGATTCGTATCTGGAGTCGTACAGCGAGACGCGGAGTGACGTTCCAGTGGTGCATTATAGTTGTTTTCCAAAGACAATGGAATCTATCTGGCGATAATGGCTTTTCCCCAGTTTTCCTAAGTCTATATATAGCTGCCTTTCGTTACTCCGCACTTTGGTTGCTTTTCATATTGAGAGTCGTATTAAAGATTTACCCAACTGCGATCGCAGAGTTTTACTTTATTTATTGTTAGAGCAGCAAAGAAATTCAACAATGTGGCATTGATTGTATTCTATTATTGTTTTTTCAGTATTGACTGTGTAAGGAACGCATGAAAACACCTGAAAACACGAATGTGTATGTATCATTTCAGCTTATATATTCGCAGAAATGGATCTTATTAATCTATTATTCCCAGGACAAATTTTAAAATGAAGAATTTTGGATCTGTTAAACCGATAAGGTTACGGTAAAAAATCTGAACCTGCAATAAAGCAGCAAAAGTTGTTAGGAAAAGGTACTCTAATAATTGCATATGTAGGTATCTAGTATCTTTTCAGCTGTTGCAAAACCAATGAATAGTTTGCATCGAGCATTTATGAAAATTTCAAAGAGAGCAACATTTCAAAAATGATCTACACAAAATACCGAATTTCAAAAAAACATCCAAATAGAGCTCAATATCAAACTCAATTGGACTTTCGCCGATCTGTAAAGATGAATTTAGGAGCAAGTCGTCGTCGAAGACAGATGTGAAATGTTGGGCAAATATATTTTTCTGACTGTTCAACACTCATTCGATCTACAATACGCAAGGAAAAAAGTAATTAGATTCAGCTAACAAACCCGTTTTGTGTTAACAACATTCGATGATGAGCAATTTGAATAATAACGGCAATTCTACCAAGGCTAATATTGAATTCACCGCCATGAATTAGTTTGAAAAAACTGCTCGGCAACTTATTCCGGAACGTGATCTTAATAAATGATTTTCATATTGGAAGAATAACGTCCCGGAGCAGCTGTATGAACGATCGATGTATTAATTATACATTTTTTCAAAAAAACTCTTGACGAACTTTATCAAGTGTCATTAGTGATAATTTTGAATTGACGGCGCTAAAACGGGACCAGTAACCATTCACTCGCTTTAATGACGTAATTACGCAAAACAAAATGCTCAAATTATTTCTTAATATCGTATACGTTATCCAATCCTCGGTACACACGCATCACATGTTATTCGGTATCGAACTCAACGTACCTATATATACCAGCATATGATGGCAAAAAGACCGCGACATTAATAAGAAAATAAATCGATCAATCAATCAATTTCCCTTTCCCCGTGCACTAGTAATTCTCCCACTGCCACCACCTCCTCCTCCTCTTTCTCTCACTCTCTCTCTCTCTCTCCTTTTCACTCTCTTACACACTCATTCTTCCTCGTAAGTCTTTATCTAAAACTATCTATCAGCTCGCTTAGGAAAACGAGAACCGCCGCCGCCGCCGCTGCCCGCAGAATACGCTGACCCCGTCCGTTTAATGGCATTGACTATTTAGTTCGCGCGTTAATCGTCTCTCTCTCTCTCTCTCTCTCTTTCTCTCGCTTCCTCTCTCTGCACGCAGCGCTCAGGTTTTGCCTCTCTCTCTCTCGCTCCGACTCTGCAGCTCGCAGTCTCGTTACATTCAAGGTGCTCGAAACTCACCGAGACTCGCTGCGCCCACATTTTCCCCCGCCGCAACAATTAAAGCGGCATTTATTTATCAGCAATTAGAGAGAGAGGGAGAGAGGGACGAGCGAGAGGAGAGGCGAAAAAAGTCCAAGTATAAGGCGCACCCATAGTATTATACGATCGAAGCCTCTCGTTGCGCTCATAAAGGGCTTTATTGGCTCTCCCTGCACTTTTCTCTTTCTCTCTCTCTCTCTCTCTCTCTCGCTGTCCCTCGCCGCCGAAGTCCCGATGCTGATTGAATTTCGCAATTTTAATTGCTTTTCGGGACAGTCCCGTGCGATGCTCATAACGCCCGCAACTTTCGCAGAAGCTCGCTCTCTTCTTTTTCTCCTATACCCTTTATATTCTCTCTTCTCCTTCTTGTGTACGCGTCCGTCTATATATGCCGTATAAACTCGTGGCTTGATTTTCGAGTTGCCTTGCCATGCCCGAGAGAAGGAAATATATATTTTCACGCTCCTCTTGAGATCGTTTCTGCTCTATATGTACACGCGTATGTATATATATATACATCGCGGTGGATGAGAAAAGCAAATGTAGCGCGAGTTCAGCATCGCATCCGCGCACGGATGTATATATATATATATTCTGTGCGTGTGTGTAGTGTATGCGTTTGAACTGCTGAATTACTCGGCCGTGGATTTACGATCCGCAGATTTTCTCGATCGACGATCGTGAATAATATACAGTTTTTGTTTGGTACCGCGCTGCAGAGAGCGATTTCGTTGAGAACTGACGGCTTGGGAAATCAATTCTGTTGGAACGGCAGCATTTTTGAAATTGCAACGCGCGATGAGGAATTTTTCCTGCCGCAACTTCTTATTCGTATATACACCGAACTGATTTGACGTTTTAAGAACGCTTTCTCATAATAAATCTTATGCATAATGTATATTGTTTTATATTATAAAAGTATGATTCTTCTTTAAAGCTATTTGCATCATTTTATGCAATGATTAATTATTGATTAAGTCAGGGTCCAAAGAGATTTTATACAAATGCTTCATTAAGTACATGAAGTAAATAAAGTTTCTTTCAGTAAGAATATAAATAAAATATTCTTATAATTCAATTTATAATTTGATTTTACATTTTGAGTTGACTGCACCTTAGTCGAATAAGTGTATTCTTAAAGTGTGCAAGTAAGTTTTAGCTAGTTATGCTCATTGCAATGTAAAATAAGTGATGCAGACTGATGACCTCAAAGCTAACTGCACGTACAAGTAAGTTAACTTTACTTCCAACAAAGTTATGTTTAATATATAACATACTGTTCGCTCAAAATAGAATAATAGCAGTACAACTAGATAATTACTTTACACGCACACGCTAACTGTTAAATAATTGAATAAAGTATTTCAAGATCAGTTGTAATGAATTGCAATTTGAAACAATCGTCGATCTTGCTTTATTTTCACTAACAAAATCACGCATTTTTCAAAGTTTAAGCTTCATATCGAGCACAGAATTAATTGAAAACTGCTTAATATACAATCTTTGGTATTCTTCCCGAACAGTATATATATATAATTCAAATAATCGTGCATTATATACGATGAGCGCGTTATATACTTGGATCGATTTATTCATTATTATATTACACGATAATGACAGCCTTTGAGAATTTACAGAATCCCAGCGGACAACGACGGACTTTAAAGGCCCCCGTTTCGCGATGTGCACCGATGAATGGAGCTTTGAATCCGCGCGGCATTGTAGAGCCGATAAAGTGCGCCGCATTCTTGGTATATATCGCATGCTCGAGCTGTTGCATTTATACATATAAAACAGAAAAGCGACTATATTCGCTCGAGCTGTACGCGGATGGCTCATATCAATTGCGACGACTTTCTTTTCTCTTTTATCACCGCGAAGGACAGACGAGTTAATAAAAACTTTCTTTTGCCGCTTATAATCGAATCGTAAAAATTGACTGTCCCCGCGATGAGACGTCATAACCGATTATATTTTTATTTTCATAACAAGAGAAATAAAGCTCATCGCAATAACGATAATTATGATTGAAAAGAGTGCACTTTTCGCGATATATAGCTGATTGCGTCATGGAACGTATATATATATACACGTTCGCTTATTATACTTTATATTATGTATATACTTAATTATATAAGAGATATACTCAATCTCGCGTGTACCCAATTGAACCCTATCGAATATGCCGCGCGATATTTATAGGCAGCAGCTTAATTAACCAACGTCACCAGTGTACACATTCAACATACTTTATATAAATCGAACGCAACGTTATAAACAAAGAGAGGAGCCAAGCAAACAATAGATAAAGAGCTGCCGCTTTACATACATTACCAATCAATCGCGCTTCTTTTTCAGCCCATACTCATGAGCTTACTCGCTGTCGGTGTACAGTCTCGCTTGAAATTCACCAGCGGCGCAGCTCTTCGAGCAAGCCTATACATGAATATACGTATACGTATACGACTCGAAAAAGAAACAATGGCCGCGAAGCAATCGGTATCCCTGTGTAATTGAAAGGGTAAAGGTCGACCTTTGCCCTCCGGGTTGGAATAATTTTGAAATTAGAAATTCACAACGAGTGTATAGGTGCAGTGGCAGTGCGCGATTGTCTTACATTCCCGCGCACGCTGCGAAGCAGTGCCGAGGAAAGATATAAGTAGTCGGAGTCCCCGCGGCAATTAAGGGCAACGCCGCCGTCGTCGATCCTCTCCGTCTACTCTCGTTCTCGGCCGCGTATAGTCCCCATCTCAATAGGCACTAACGGTCCTCTCCTCTCGTCAATCTGCCTCTGTCAATTGTCTCGTTCCCCCTTCTCTTTCTCTCCCTCGATCTTCTTCGTCTCTTTATTCGATATCTCTCTCTCTCTCTCTCCGTCTCGCGAATATATGTGTGTATAATGACCGCAGACATTGGCGCGACGAGAGAGAGAGACAGGGAGAGAGCCCAGCTTTGGCCATCTCTTAATTTACTTGGGAGAAGAAGAGCAGATGATGTGCCGCCGCTCTCTATTGTTTGCGCTCTCTCTCGCACTCTGTCTCTCTTGCGAGCGATCGAGCGATGACGCGAACTCGGCCTGATCGAGGCGTTCGTTAATCGATTCTGGAAAATTTTAAGATATTC
Organism: Megastigmus dorsalis; assembly: GCA_900490025.1. Lineage (NCBI taxonomy): Eukaryota > Metazoa > Arthropoda > Insecta > Hymenoptera > Megastigmidae > Megastigmus > Megastigmus dorsalis. The sequence goes on from UELU01141562.1 coordinate 17,513, forward strand.
ACATTGCGGCGCTGCTGCAGACTGCGAATAAATTCGGCAGTATCGAGGAATTTGTTTTTGCTTTATTGGCGTATACTCGATTTGCTCGTGTCATCGAGAGTAACGGCCCTGGAGCTATTTGAAATTGCTTTCAAATCTACGACGAAGCCGTTGGTTGGTTTTTTATTTTAAGTAAGGGAATGCAACGCTGTACAATTAAAAGTGCGCGATGCGTGGATCGGATGCGCGATATTGAATTGCTGAAAACCAATTGTCATGCTTTGGTGCGTACGACCGTGATTGGGAAGCTAATTGAATATCATATTTATTAATATAAAGTATTGAATAGAATGAGCGAATCATGTATATGTACGCAGTTTATTTAAATGAAGAAAATATGGATGGAACCATTCATACGGTATGTATTACGCAAATGAGTGTTATAAGGTATCTTTTTCTATAAGGCGAAAAAAAATATAACAAGATTTACAGAACATGGCAATTATTTTAGGGATCGTATTAAGAAAGTGTTAATGATGCCAACTTGACTACGCATCCAAGCATTATTTTTTTTTTCTCATCCTCGTGAATATTGCATAAGCTGGATGTTGGATGTCGTGAACCGCCGTGTAGTCAGAACCACAATGCGAACGCAGAAGATATACAAGCACCGAATGTAGAAACAATGAGTCAGTTGTCAATATATCGTCTCTTTCACAATAACAATATATCGACGTAATTATTTAAATTCTATCAATCGTAGCTAATCGCGTCATCGCGCCAACAAAAATCGCATACACGCGTACAGACTGCACAGTGGTGTAAGCCCCACAAACTCCCAAGTGGTACACAAGAAAAAAAAAACAAGTTGCTTCACTTATTGTCGTAGCTTATATAGGCTCCACAGCTGACCTCCGTCAAGGAATGCGTACATACCTATATACACAGCTCAGCCGCGAGCACTTAATCATTCCTGTCGCTCCCACACGCACATAATACCTACCCCCCCACCAATTGTTTTAACCCACTGCACTTTACGTAACGGGCATTTTTATCGTACGTCGGGGGGGATGGGGGACATTATAGGTAGTATCGAATGCCGAGCCACGTGGTTTCGCGCATAGCGATGTATTTCCCAATGCCGAGATCGTTTTGAGATGATAGGGCAGAATCGTACCACTGTGCATGCGCTTAAAGAGACACGAGTCTCTTCTTCTTAGGCTCTCCGCGCGTATAACGCAATTTTAAGTAACTCGTTATGCCTCTAAAACAATGAGTAACCCTCAAAAGAGCTGGGTATATATATAGACCGGTCATAATGGCTATCGCGGCACACGCGGCGATGCTCCAGTAAAGACACGTGGCCGCAACAAAAGGATGACGATATAGTCGATCTGCCGCAGCGCAGCTCGTTGAGTAAATCTTAAGGTGATCGAAGATGTGTTCGAGCCGGCCACTTTCTCGTTCCGGTTCGCCTCTAATGCGAGGCGAAAACACGTTACCACAGCGACTATATAGAGACGTGCACGCGTTGTAAATCGATCGATCCTTCCATGCCAACTGCGATTTCATCATTTTCCTTATGCATAGTTAATTTTTTGTTTTTTTTTTAGCGATTTGTATGGTCAATTATATGTTTTCGAACAATATTCATCTTTCAATAAATATCAATTCAGTTTTAAAATAAAAGAAGCCTTATTGTACATATATTGTATTTCCTAACTATTGTACCAAAACTGAAAAATTCCAGCTGAAATAATAGCAAAAGATTTTACTTTATCGCATATCGAAGCCGTAATAATTGCTGGAGCAAAAGGACTCTCTCGTCTTGCGCAACACTCGGCTGCATTGTGCGGCCACAGGGAAAAATGAAAGACGAACCTCGCATCGAGCTATATGGAAAAGTTTCTTAAAAGCATCGAGCACACACAGAGTTCGATTCGGCACAGAAGAATCTCTATACACATGTACGCGATGGCGGCTATATATATCTGAGACCGAGCTGCAGAGTGAACGCGCTCCGCTACTCCGCAGCAGCAGCAGCGGCGCAGCCTTTCTTTATTGTTATGCGCATTGAAGCGGACGCATTTCGCAATAAACGCTCTCTCTCTATCTTGACGACACGATAAGTCAGCGCTACCCGGCGATGCCGCAGCAACAGAGCCAAGAGAGACAGATGAGAATACTGTGGTCGTATGTGAATGGCGCGGCGAAGCAGACAGAGCTGAGGATGAAAAATTCAATATTGACCCTAATTTTTCTAAGCCTTCCTCGAGGCCACCCCCATATCTCTTTCTCTTTGTCTAGGCGAGTGCGCGCGTGCGGTGGCCGTCTCTTTTCGGAGAAGCTCGGCCGCGCGCTCGCGCAAAAACCGCACGAATCTCGAAGTAGAGAGTATAGAGAGGAAAAAAAAGAGTAGGATGGTATGCGAAAGAACGGTAATACGAGCCCGCGCGCACCGGTTTATATACTCAGTCTTTTATGAATGAAGGGCGAAATGAACTGTACGTTAAAAGTTTATAATGCCCGAGAAAAGAGATTTTTTTTTCTTCCACGGCCTCGATTTGTACAACCGAACGCTGCCGTAACTATGCTAATTGCCGGCATCTTTTTTCTTTTTTTTTTTACAGCGCTGTTCAAACTGCATAATTCATGAAACTAATGTTTTAGTTGTCGTATTTTGAATAGTCAAATAAAGGATAATGGTATTGATGCAGGTTGAGAAAAAGACTTGCGTAAAAACGTATGGATGTTTCACAAAGTTACGACTATTATTTCCCATTAGCGTGATCGCCGATCAAAACAATTCCTGTAAGTTTAATAGATATACTGAAATTTTTACTTTTTTTACCCGAATGTGTCCCAGCTGCTTAAAAAGTCGTAAGCATCGTAAGAAAATGTGTTATACACGTTCAACGGCGTGGAGTTGTCAGAATCCGCCAAGAGAAAAATGAGTGCAATCAGCGAAATAAATCACATCTACGTCATCTTTCCGCATAGTCTATTTCCAGTTATTCCCATTCTAGGCAGCCCATAAGTAACTGCTCTCGCGAGCGAGTCTTGATTGCGACCTCGGACTCGAATGATCTTACGGGGGCCTATTTCCTCGAATCGTTAAACAGCACAGCGAAATAAGATGTATTCGCCAGATTCTCGCTCGATTCGCTCCACCACGTGAGAGGATACACGCACGATTATATCCGAACGGTCAGAGCTGCAGGAAAAAATATTAAAAGTTGACCGCGCGATTATCGAAAAAAAAAAAGAGAAGGTTAACTTGCAGTCGCGCCGACCTACAGTCAAATGGACGAATACCGCAAAATTCATGAATAAAAGATAGAGAATTTGATTCGTCGTGAAAAGACTTATATATACGAGGACACGACGTGTATTGATTAGACGGGACTGCAACGATCCCGCGCGCCTCTTATACTACATGCTGAGATGAAAAATGACAGCCGCCGAGAAGTTTTGTATATTATACGACTTTTCGAGAAATTTTGGATGCGTAATCGGACGGATAGTCGAATTTCCAAGTAAAGCGCCATGAATGGAGTTTAGTGGAATTCGGATGTTCTTTTTTTTTTAGCGCAGGATTGATTGCTCGCTAATGGTTTATACCATTGAGAAAGTAAATGAGATTGTCAGAAATATTGTGCGATACGCCAAATTAATAACGCAGCTGCGTAGATGTTGGGACATTCTCGCGCGACAAATGAAAAGCAAAACGCGCTATTCTATTATGGCTGTAAGATTGCTTCTCTTAATGCACTAATATAATAAATTTGACTTCTAGTAATCGTAACATTTTTATTGCCTCTCGAAGCAATGGCAGAGTCTAATCAATAATTTCCGAATGCCTTGTCAAATTAATGAGGAAATTTAAGATGGTGGGGAAATGCATTTTTTCAATATTGAAGTAAAATTTCCCAATTACGTAAAGTTCATTTTCATTGATCAATGTAATATTTCAAGAGGATAAGATCGAATCCTTGTAAAATTTTTTATAGTCATTGCGAGGAAAAATATTTTACATCGTACACATCAAATACTATTTCGTTATTTTTCTACACAATTATTATAGTTTATTATTTCAGATTTTATTGCAATTTCAATAACTACACACACCTACAATCAAATTCAACAAAGTTATTTTTAATGGCATTTCTCTTTTCGTCAAGGTAGAACAAAATATGTCGATTAAGGAAAAAATCATTGACATGGCATTTCACGCATCCGCGTAATTTCAATCCATATAGATGATTGTTTCTGTTTCAGTGATAACGCGTGAATAAACAATTACGTTACCTGCATTCCATTAAGATAACAACACAAACGATCGGAAACAATAAATACTCAATCCCGCGGTGAAAAATAAAAAAGCGCCCGCTGCTCCAATTCCATACGTTTAAGTCGAACAATAGGATAAATATTTCTGTGATAGTGCAATACAACTGACATCTCTCGTAGTGTGTACACTGCACGACTCGGTGCATACATCAGCGCTTGAATCATTTGAAAGCCGGTGAGGAATTATTCAAAAAGAACGCGGTCGCGGAAGAAAGACGAGCTTTTCTTAAAGAGCGATAGAGGCTTCCGCGACAACGAGCTAAAGGAAAAAAGAACCACCTGAATAGACGCGACGCGGCTTGAGCAACGCCTCTTGACTTCTTCCATTATACATACACACAAACATCCAAAGTGTGCTGCAGCGGCGAGACGCGACGAGATATACCGGGAGAGAGGCACATTTGTAAGTGATGAGAAAGAAAGAAGAAGAAAAAAAGCAAGTGTCGAACTATCTCAATTCAGGGCTGGTGCGTGAGACGTGAAAAAATAGACGGAGATAAGGCGAACACGGGAATGTATATCCACTGGGGAATGCAGCCGTCGCCGTCGCCGCCAGCAGCAGCAGCAGCTCTCTCACAAAAGACGAGGGGAAGAGTTTAGTGTGTCACTCGACGAACGCGCGATTCTGGCTCGGAACGACTAATGCCGGTGATTCGTGAAATTGTACGTTCTTTTTTATTTTTTTATTTTTTTTTTCTTAAAGGATGCGGTTGGAGAAGAGTTAATGAGGCTCGCGGTATTGCTATTGTTTATAGCGCGAAAGTATAAGTGAAACTGGAGAAAAGAAGTTTCTCGTAGGGTAGTAATTTTCGATATAAGGGTTAACCGTGGCGCATTTTACTTTTGATTAAGTCAAGGCAAAAAACGCAAATATGGTAATAAATGCAATTGCCTTGTATAGCATACCAGAGTCGTTTTAGCTTGAACTTTTTCCGATATGTTTGCTAGCTCATAATTTTTTACGCGCAGTTGCGAAAAGTATTTGGCAGCCAAAAGCACAAAGTTTGGTCGATACTTATTCTACTTTTTCGACCGCATCTATGTTTTATTCACTGAATTATAAAAGAAGTTTAAGCCTACCTTGAGAGAACTGATGCACTACTGCATTTATAATATACTTTATCATGTAATCTACGTAATTTTTATAAATTTATTCACGTTGGGTTATTTATTTATGAAAGGGATAGTAAGAAATTTAGTTCTTACAAAAATGTGATAATGAAAGATTAATTCATTTTAATATAGACATGTAGACTAACTTTCGTTCGACCATCTATTTTTGCTTTAAATGCGCAGACACTGAAAAACAGTCGCATGATAACAAGAGCGCTTTATATTACAATGCACATCAATTAAATACAATACAGAATTGCTTAATCAATAAAATCAATTATTAAAACGATTATATTATTTTTACCGCCTGGGCGAGCTCAAAATCTAAAGTACCGAATTTATTCTTCAACGCCATATAACGATTCGTTAAATGGCAAATAAAATACAATAATGATTCACTCAGGAGTCCCACAGCGCATAAGAATTGCCGGGACAATATAAACATTTCGAATTATATTCAAAAGCGAAAATCAGCCGAAAAGCGCAATACATTCCGCTACATATATAACCAAGCCGTATACAGATTCGACTTGTCTGCGCATTGAAATTCGCAAAAACTGAGGTAATATAATCTCCGCGAGAGAGAGAGAGAGAGAGAGAGAGAGAGAGAGAGTACGCGCGCACGGCAAAGTTGGCCAATCATTTTAAAAGTGGTCTTCTCTTTATACTCCAATATCGCCGATCTCCTATACACCGCCTGTATACCTATGTAGACATCGAACAAGAGGCAGAAGAGAAAGAAAGAGAGAGAGAGAGAGAGAGAGAAACAGTCGGCGCGCTCACAGCAAAATTGATTCGCTCTGCGCGTGCGACCGCTACTTCATAAAAAAGTTAAGCGAAGAGGAAAGGCGCGCTGCGCTTCTCTCCTCCTCCCACCTCATCCACCTTCTTCTTTTTTTTCTTCTCAGTTCCACGCAGAGCTCCACTTCTCTCTCTTTCTCTCTCTCGGAGGCGAGGAAGAATTTGCCCCTTGTTTGTCCGTTCGATATTCATCCCGCAAGTTTATACGTAGGCACGCATCGCGACTCATTCTCCCATCCCTCGTCCCCTCTCTCTCTCTCTCTCTCGCTCTGTCTTTCCATGCCGCTGCTTCAACTCATTCGCAGTCGCGTCTCATATTTTCGTGCGTAGCGCGACGGCGGCGGCGTGGTATATTTATTGACCCGTCAAGTGGCGCATTATTCATCGTTTAATCAAGCGTGCAGCCGTACGTCGACCACACCACAGTCTCTGCAGCGTATGCTGTGTTCCTGAGTCTCTTTCTCTCTCTCTCTCACTCTCTGTCTCTCTGTGCGCGCGTGTGTGTGTATGTGCAGCAGTCGAGATAATGAGAGAAAGAGAGAGAGTCAATCGAAGGATCGCACCCAGAAGAGAACAAGGAGTCGAGAGACGAACGGAGGCAAACTGCCGCGAGGGCGACAATAAAATTCTTTCCGCCTCCGTCCCGGGCGCGTGTGTATGTGTGCGAGGGAGAGAAGAAGCGAGGCGAAGCTTTCTGTATCGTTTGCGTCACCGTGCGTGAGCATTTTGTGATTTTTCGAAATCGAGAGTGAATGCCGCGAATTCTTTCCATCTTTCGTGCTTAATAACGTACACTTGCCTCGAGTGAGTGTCTTTCTCTCTCTTTTTTCCCCTCTTCTAGTATATATATATATATGGCGTCTCGATGGATTGATAAATGAGGGACGAAGCTCTTGGGAGAACTTATTGTGAATAATAATGATTATTATTATGGATATATATATATGTATGCGGCCTGTGTGTGCACTCGATCATGAACGTCGGCGATGCAGTAAACTTATATATTGGCAAAGTTTTCGAAAAGATTGAAGGGTCGAAAGCGAGGCGAATCGCGAACTTATGATATTGCACAATGGAAAATGAACCGGGTATATTTTTATATGGCCGATGACGTGTGCGGCGGGTAAGTAGATGGTGCTCGAGTGCGGTCGGACGTAGCTACAAGTCAGGCGTATGCAAGTGTGAATAGATACGCGATGACATAAGTGGCAGAATTTACCGTAGCTCAATCAAGTTTACCTAGGGAGCTCTTTTAAAATAAAAGCTGTTACGTCTATAAGCGTATTTGTCTTCGAGACCTAATTGCGCTTTACGTCACTCACAACATAACTCAAGTTCTCCAACTTTTCTATTTGCAGCTCAGCTGAGGCTATACGTCAGCGGAAACCCGTCAACATTTACTGCGTACACACATACACACATTTGATCCAAATCAATGCGATTATCGATCTGCGTTATATAAAAGTAGGATATATACATTTGATGGGAAACGTTGAAAGTGCACGCAGCGACAGGCCGCGGCTACAATAAAACAAAATTATTTTTAAAAAATGGCGTGCAAACTCAAATCATGCCTCTAGATTGACCGTGTTCAGTATCCCGCACTCTTAATTAACCTAATTACCGACACTCCCAATTACCTTCAAGCCAGACTCATAACGAATTCATAACGCTACAAATGACCGGAGATATTTGAAGCGGCGAACAGAAACGAAAAACAAAACGACCGAACGAACGAACGGGAGAAGAAGAAGAAGCGAACAGCATCGCAGGTCTGCAGCACAAAAGAAGAAGCCGGTGCGGCGCGCGCGAGCTGGAGACGAAAAGCAGAAGTGGAGGAGGAGGACGAGGAGGAGGACGAGGAGGAGGACGAGGAGGAGGAGGAGGAGGAGGAGAAGCAAAAAAAAGTAACTATACGCGGCGCGTGTATATAGCGAGGACGGATGCGCGCGCGCGCGCTTGCGAGAGAAAGAGAAGCCGAGGAGGCTCTCACGAGAGTCAGCAGAGCCGCTGCCGTTGCCGCTGCAGCGACGCGCGCGACTACCTCCTCCTCGTCGTCGTCGACGTCGTTGTCGCTCCGCACGTCTGATCCTCTCCCCCTCCACCCTCCCTTACTCCGCCGCGCACGCCGTAGGAATTTACGTATCGCTGCTCAAGGCTCTACTGCCTTTATATACACACATAACGCTCGGACAGAGAGAGAGAGAGAGAGAGAGAGAGAGAGAGAGAGAGAAAAGTCGGCGAGAGCGGCTTTGTCGCTGACAAGACCGCGAATAAGGCTTCGCGAGCAGCTTCGCAACCAAGGAGAGAGACACGGAATTACGAGGCAAGCGCGAGCGTGTATGTGGCTGTATATGTGTGTGTAGCGTGTGCACTTATCGGGAAGGTTCGCGAGAGCGTTTAAGGGACTGTAAATCGAGAGCCGATAGCTTTATATGCGCCTCTCGTCTATACACTTTCATATCCAAAGGCACGTGTATGTAAAGGCATATATATATGGATGCCCTTTATTCCGTGTGTGTGTGTGTGTGGATGTATAGGCGCGAGTGATTTTGAGGAAAAACTCGCTGGTGATTGGCGCGTGCGAGCGGAGCGTGTTAATGCGGAATTTGGATATATTTATATACACAATGGCGCGGGGGGACATGAATATAGGGGACGAGGAATTGAGAGGTGCAGGCTTTTATAGCCGGTGGCCGTAATGTTTCATATTTTATAGCTGCGAGATGTATATATGTATATACAGGCTGTACGGGACCGAGAGCCGCGGCTTGCGTAATTTTAAGTGTATAAAGTTGTCGCCGTTGATTAACTCTTTGTGTCTTGCGATGCGGCGACCTGCGCAGATCCTTTTATTTTACCGCTGCTGCTGCTGCTGCTGCTGCTGCTCTCGTTTTCTTTTTTCTTTTATTAAAAAAACCTGGTGAATTTATTGAACTCGTAATCTTGCTCGGCGCGTACCGGTCTTAAACAGCTCTAGAATGAGATCTTGCCCAGAGTGGGAAGTGTGATAAGGATTATAAAGAACGATAATATTTAGCTCGAATTGTATGTTGAAGGAAGGCTAGAATATCGCTATAGGAAAAAAAGAATTAGAGAATGTATATTTAAAATTTCTCGTGTAAATAAAGAATTACAAAATTGTGATGTTCCACCTTTTAGAATTTCTAATTCGGAGATAGTGGACGAAACGAAAGTAAGACGTGAGATAAGAAAATACTCTTTCGGTGGAATAATTTTCTCCTTTAGATATGACCGAGTCATCGCGCGTGCGCGCACACTATTGCGTTTTCAAGTGAAAATAGTCATAATAATTGAATAATGTTAGAAGGGCCGGCCACTTACGGATTACACAAAAGTGTATATAAAAGTGTGTATAGGATCGCTGATAAAATGCCGGGCTAATTGGTTTTGTACGGATGGAATAGGTTAAGACGTCGAGATAGCTGCGTAATCCTCTTAAGGATATGAAACTAAAGGATTAGCCATAAAGTAAATTTACTGTACCAGGAAAAGTTCATCTTGCCGAATTTATGAACTTATTATATTCAATTTTTAAAAAAAAAAGACTAAATAAAGTAAGAAAAAACGTTTTTTTATTCACTCTCCATATTGTTTTTGAATAAATCCAAACATCTCGACAAATTAATTTCGATATCATTGTTAAACTTTAATATTCATTTCTATCGTTTATTACGTAGTTACTGCAAACCATAAAACTATATATACACTCGCACAGAAATGATAAGAATAAATTTTTTATGTCTACCAATGGCATTAAGCTAGGCACAATAATCACTTCTATACGACTCTCGAATAGACATAAATAATGTGTTTTTATAATGGGGAAGTTTGTCTAGTTTTTGCTGGCGTACGCATGGCTGAAAATAGAAAAAGCCGTAGAGGCAACGGCGCCGCCAGTAGCAGCGTCAGAGTGACGGGATACGCCGCGGCTGCTGCTCCCATGAGGATTAGCTAGGATCAACGATTTTCTCATGACATTTAAATAGAAGAAATGCCGAGAGAGCTGGCAACGTCCGTGTGTTGCGCATCCCGGTGTACAAAAAAAAAACTCTTCGGCTTCCACAAATAGCGTTGTTTATTCGCCGTTCGACAAAAAATATCGCTATATACGCTTGAACACAACGGCAATAAACAATTTGGTACTGGAACGACGCAGATTTACAATATAATGTATGTATATAAAAGCTTTGTGCGGCGCAAAGTGTTGGAAATGGAGTGTACTCGGCTTCGTTTTGCAAAGTGATCGCGCCGCTACATATATATATATATTTATATCAATCTCGCATTTTCATCGTCTGCAAGAGGAATAAATTCAGATCTTTACACTCGGCGAGAGAGAGAGAGAGAGGGAAAAAGGGATACAGCTGCCAAAGCCGCAACATCGAAAAGGCTCGATTATATCGACATCGGTTTCGCGTCTCATTGGGTCGACGCTGGCGCGCACACAACAACGACGACGACTCCGATATCTTGCGCACATTATATACCAAAAAATGTGCATAATTATCTGATAATCGCGCGAGCTCTCGCGGCGGGCCTCTAACTATTATACGGCGTAGCCGAGTCCATATCTCAGCGCTTAAATATTGAGTCGTCGGCGCGCGAGCGCTGCACGCGCCGGCTGTGTGTGCCTCCTCTCTCCTTTCCTTCCTTCTCTCTCTCTCTCTCTCTCTCTCTCTCTCTCGCTCGTTCTCCTTTTTTTTCTTTTCGTTGCATTCCTGCGAATTAAGCGGGCATAACGGCCACGTAAATTAGAGCGACTTTCGCGAGAGTGGGTGCAGACTTTTTTCTCCCGCTGTCTTCGCCCTCTCTCTCTCTCTCTCTCTCGTCTGATTCTTCCTCTTTTTGCGCAGCTCGTTCCTCGCGCGGCCGAGAGTTATAAGAATTAGTTGAGGGGACTTTTGTTTCTCCGGGGCTTGTTAAGATGAAGATTTGTAGTTTGGCGCGAGCTGCGCGGAGACTATAGGAGCCGGTGCTGCTGCTGCGGCGGCGGTGGAGCGAGCGAGTGGAAAAAGCAGGAAAAAAAAGATTTAATCTGGAAATAAGAGCATAATTAACTTCTTTATGACGGATAAAACGAGGACGTTTATAGTGCAGCGAGCGAGCGCGCGTCAGTGTCAGGACTATCGTAAATTATATCTGCGTGTAGTTTAGATTTTCTACGTATACGTTTATGCGTTCTTGCTGCTGCGGCTGCTCCAGCTGTTGTTGTCGTCGCTGAAGCATTGAAATATAAACATCGCTCGAATAATTATATATTGCATATTTAAATAAACAATTGTATTCATGGCCGAACGGGTAGAACGCATATTGGCTGCAGTAGTATATATTTCAATGCTGGATATCTATATAATAATAAGGATTTAGATTAATTATACAACGCACCGCGAGCACGCGGAGTGCGGAGAAATTGCGCTTTCCACATTTTGACAAAACGAATATTGTACATTCGAACGTACCGCATTTGCGATTGCGCATGTATACATGGAGTCTGCACTCAGCCGAACGTCCGATCTCGCACGCATTTATATACAAATCTTACGCGCAGCGGCCATTAATTCCCAAAGATCCCATTTATCTTTCAAGTCTTATATATATATATATATATATATTTACTAAATTGTATATTTGGACGAGCACCGCGGCGTTATGCATCGGATGCAAAAGTCAATAGACGCGCGTGCGCCGTAATGCATTAACAAAATTTCGCCTCGAGAGATGTATATTTATGATCGGTATAGAGCAGCGCGTACATATTCGCAAACACACACACACACATATATATTGTATGAAGATACGCGCCGTCGGGCGAGCTTATCATCGACTTTCCGCGAATTCTCCAAAACTCTCCTGCGCGCTGGTATATAAATCAATCGGCGCGCATCTCGGCGAAGGGATCGCGCCGCGCCAAAACGCGCTTTATAAAATCTGCAGCGCTGCACGTATAAGCGTCGAATAAATAACTCGTCAAAGCGAGTTCCCTCGAGGTCAACCGCGAGACACTCGCGACTTTCGAGCTCGCAAATACTCGAAGCTTGGACTTGGCAGAGTTCAAAGGAGCTAGAGAAGAGAGAAAAAAAAAGAACCGGTAAAGCTCACATGGTAGGCGCAAGGTCCGATTATATCTGCGCGCGGCTGATAATAGCTGCAGCTCTTGGGTATCAATTTCCGCGCGCTCACTGCAAACAGCCATTAACGCCGCCGCCACGGGACGTGCAGGAGGTGCGAGCGCATATCCATGCGAGAGATACAGAGAGACGAGGGAAGCGAGGAGATAGTGCGCGGTGCCGCACGAGTGCACGTATAGGGGCAGCTCGACCGCTAGTCGTATGCCGATCGCGCGCCTCCTTCGCGCGGTCGCTAAAAAGCGGAGCAGCTTTGAGAGGAAGCGCCCCAGGTGCCTCTTCCGGCGCCTCTTCTCTCCCTCTCTCTCTCGTCCTGTGTACATATACATCTGTATAAATGCAGCGCGCGACCTCGGGACAGAGAGATAAAAAGAGATAGATCGCAGCGAGAGAGATAGAGTGCCGAGGCAAAGCAAAGCTTAGCGGCTGTACACACATATATGAGCGCGGCGAAATCTTAAGGCGGTAGAGGCACACGAGTTCGACTCTGTCTGCGCCTGTGTCTGTGTCTGTGTGTGGACACACTTGAGCAATTAGTAGGTACAAGGTACATGCGACTAAACGCTCGCTAATGGCTGTACAAACTTGCCCGCCGCGCCCTGTGCAGAGGGTAGAGGGAAAAGAGAGCCGAATATATACGTATACATACACATCTCTTCTATCTATACTCGCCCCGAGGGCTAATATAAGCGAGCGCCTAAGTTTTTTTTCCCCCGTCTTACCTTTGGCTTATATGTATATATAGCCGGGCCTGAGCTCTCCGCAAATATTGAATTATGACCGCGGATTCGAGAAATGTGCGCGCAGCTCTTCCACTGACTGTGCAGTCTCTGTCTGTCTGCCTGTGTGGTTAGACGATTCGTTCGCGTCCCCTTGCCCCAGAAAAGTAAGAGCTGCCCCAGGTATATGTATGAAGTAGGAACTCGTGCGCCTTTGTAATCGCTATCGTTCTCGGAATGTTCATGCTTAATATTTCCGCTCGACGTTGCTTGGCCGCAAAGATTTTATATGTGTACCTTGGATTTTAGTGGATTATGATAGGAGATCCTTATTTTGTTATCCAATTTTCGTCCTTTATTATATATTAGATCTATATTTATAAATGAAATAGCTTCACTGGAGAAGTTAATACTTATAGCTGTTACCTCAGTGACGTTAACAGCAATATATTGAAAGTATTTTTATGCCGCGAATCGATAGTTCAATACGAAAATAGACTGCGACAAAAGTGAAAATGCAATAACGAAATGACAATTATATTTAATTGACGGTGCTTCAACTTTTATCGACGTAGAATTTGCTGCACATTATAGCTGTATACAATCAAATTCTCCATTAATCCGTATACATCGCTTCAGCACGCAATAAACTTTAAATCAAAATTTGGCCAGCTGTTTTTAAACAACTGTTCTATTATTATGTAACGTTTCCGCCGTAATAGAGAAATTCGCTTTTTATTACTCAACGCAGGCTATATTATTTCGTTCAGCATCTATATAATATTTAATTTTAATTCATTAATCACAGTTATTATATCTTTTACTATTGTATCATATTTATTACATTCTTTATCTAAAATAGACTGAAAATAGTTTATATATAAATTTTTTACGCTATTGCGAACATCATTTCTCTATTTTCTCGTATAAATAAATTTATAACAGAAAAACCGTGCACTATATTTAATCATAAGAACAAGGATCAAAGTATAATACCTTTCAATCATCAACAGCATAACAGAATTAACTACTTTTGCAATATGCGGTTATAATCAATTTTGAAATGTTTTTAATGTTGTGTGTGGTTTTATTAAAAATACGTTATTTTCTCTCTCTAGATGCATAAGCGTTTTCACAAATTGATTCAAGTCAATCTTCATGATGGAAGTTATTTAATATGAAATTCGATTAAAAGTTACGCCATTGTAAATTGCAGGCGAGGAGCCATTAAAAAAGTTTTGGAAAAATTTTAATTTGTTAAACTTTGTTTATTCTCGCTTCATTACCGCGACTTTATAGGTCTCGTAAAATGTAAAATAAACTCGACGCTTATCTACGGCAAGAGAATTCCCTTCCTTTTTCTTTCCCCACTGAACCCAAAAAATGTCTTTAGATAAGATAGCATATATGCTGTATCTTAATAACAGGCTTTCGTAGTAGTCGAGTGTCGGTTCATCATGTCGGCTTCATATTGTTCGAGATTATTCTGTTCGTTATTATACGTGAAACACGAGTTTCCTTCCACTAAATTCTCACAATACGACAGCCATGAAACAAGCCAACACGTTCTCGAAATAGAGCAATTGAATTGTGCACTTCACATAGTAAAATTGAACGTAAGCTTTTTCAACAGTACTTGTACAATGGTTTCAACAATAATTCAAAAACTGCCCCAGTCGGGAACTCAAACTCGCAATTTCCTCTCGAAATTCATTATTTTTCCTCATCCCCGAACAAAGGGCAGGCAGTCAAAAATGTTACCTTCTCCGCGTACGGTCCACGTAATGATCCATTTTTCAAGCTGCGCGAGGCTCGTAGTCCTACAAGTACCGCGCGTTCCTCTCTCACTGCACACGTAGCCCTTCGTCGGCGCCTCGCTGCAAATATTGAATTATGACCACGCGGATTCAAGAGAGAGAGTGAGAGAGCAGAAATCTCGAGTCATCCTCCTGCTCTGCAACACCTCTCCTGCATCCACGAAAACGCGCGCGAGGGCTAAAGCGGCTATATTGCAGTTTCTTCGTCTTTTGGGAAAACGTAAAACGAGCCGCGCTGTACAAGAGATGCTATAGACACAGACACACACACACACATACATACAGAAAAGAGAGAGAGAGAGAGAGAGAGAGGGAGAGATACGGGACTTTCGTGGAATATGGCGCAGAGCAACAGCAGCAACAGCAGAAGCAGCAGTGAGAAAGAGAGAACGAGCGAGGGAGAAATCCTTTTTGATTTATAGCCGGGAAAGACGTTGGTTGCGCGTGACCTGCCGCTCATCCTTGCACAATGTGACTCCTCTTCGCTCTTTTCCAGGCTCTCCTTCGTCGTTTTTTTTCCCTTGGTCCCTTCTGCGGATATGCCCCTGCGTCGTCGTCGTGAGACCGATATCGTGCCCCTCATGCGGGATGTTAAGATGTTTTACCATTTTTGATTCCGTTACAGGACCTGGAATGAATAAATCGAGCGACAGTGTTGTATTTAAGAAACATTCAATCTCGCAGTTAATTATTATATTCTAAATATTGATATTTTTAAGTGGTAAGTACAAGTATTTCAAATGAATTCAAACTTAAAATAACTAATCAGCTTAATTTATTAACGAACCCGACCATTAATACTGCAATAAATATGATTTATAATTATATGTCAGTTTAGCCGTATTTATATAAAATGCTTAATTGTATTAGATTCGTAATTTCATCGGATATGTAGATTAAAATAAATAAATCGAAAACGCTCGCTTTTTACTCTCATATGCTAATTTGTTTTATTCATTTCATTGAATAAAGTATAGATTCGGTCAACAATTATCCAGTTTCCGGTAGCAGCGACTTTTATCGTATCGCGATATACTTATCACTTGGAAATAACCAGTTAAAACTCTGTTCTATACTCATAAACGAATCGATTTCTACAAAATTTTCCTCATCAAACCTGACGATTATTCAATATCCAGATATTTACACAATTACAAAATCATTTACTTGGAAGATATTTCAATAATTTACGATCTGATTGTTTTGAATACAAAGGGGAATAAAAACTTTGGTGTGCGGCGTATATACACAAAAGCAGCGAGCGCACAGCTCCCGCATGGAAGTTTAGAATAACACAATAGAAATAAGATGACAAAAAAACGTAAACCGCAACAATTCATCCTGGGGATTCTTGGGTGTCTTCTAAGATTTATTTGATGCGTATACGATGTGCGGAGTGTGTATAAGAAATATTACGTTTTCCTAACAATGGCACAAGACAGCATTTTGAATTTAAGTAAAAACTTCTAACCTATGGGAAGTAAATCAATATTTCAATCCTGCGGGGCTTCGTAATGAGCCGATGATTCAAATATTATAAGTAAATGAAACTTCCGTCCCGAGTAAACGAGAACAAAAGTGAAATATAAATTTTTATTTAGGTATTCGCAAACATTCTTTATGTAGCGCTATAATACCGCATTTGTAATCAATCTTTGTATCGCGTCAAGATATTAATTCTGATGAAACCAGCTCATCTAAAAAGGTCTTTCTCATCTAAGAAAGTCACCTCAGCCTATTGTAGTCCAGAAGAGAAAAGTAGGGTAACCGTTTTTTTCCCTCAAATTTCCGCGGAAAAAAAGTAACTTTGAAAGACCTTAATATCCACTCTCAAAGCAGTTCCTAGGACGTGCATAAATTATAAAAAGAAAAAAGTGCAGCTCGAAAGCCCGCGCTGACTCGGACCACCTTTGACACCGCCAGTTTATTGTCATTAAACGCATGCAATTTCCTCTTAAAAGTTGATCACCCTCAAACTGGCGCAGACCTTCCCAAGCCATTTTCAAATTAAACTCGAGCTTTCATTTAAATCGAGACAATCCGTATAACGTTCTAGAACAGTTGGATGCGCCAATAGCCTGTAAATTGTCTTTTAAAGAAGAAAAGCCAGTCTCCCCTAACCAGTGACTTACTTCAAATCCTATTCGACAGCAATCAAAACCTAATTTTTATCCCGACTATTTAAATCTCTCCCCCGGACGTAGCAGGGACACGAGATCCGGCCAGAAATACACACACTCCGGCAACGCTAATCTGACAAATCACCCTTTTACTCACGCGCGCGCGCCGAGCATCGCACAACGATCCTCCTAATTAATAACGCGCGACGTTTCTCCAAAGTCACGCGTACAAACAGAGCATAAATCAAAGAATCGTGCTCTCCCAAATAAAATACCTCCTTAATGCGCGCTCGCGTATATATACCTCCGCTTCCATCCACGATCGAATCCACCCCGTGCAGTATAAGCCATCACAATGCCCAAAATAAACTGGCCGAACCAAAACACCTTTAGTGCTCTCTTTCTCGAGCGAGAAATGCGTACAATGAAAGCGGACCGCTGCGTGGAAAAAAAATAAGAGGGACGAGAGAGAGAGAGAGAGAGAGAGAGAGAGAGAAAGAGATCAACCAAAACACATTAGCCGGCTGAAAACTAGTGGAAATTAATTTTCCATAATATCTAGTCCAAAAAGAAGGCAGCCGCCAGAATGGGGGAGAAAGAGAGAGAGAGAGAGAGAAAGCTGCTGCTATACATCTCGTGATTGGTTCAATTCCGGCGAGAAGCGAAACGTATCCGGGATGCGGCAGCAGCAGCAACAGCAGCAGCCAGCAGCAGCTCTCGTCCTTCGACACGCGCTTTTAGCCGTTTCTCTCCTTCGTACAAAATGCATCCTCTCCCTCTCTCTCTCTCTCGTTCCTTTTTTGTGCCTCCCTCGATTCTAGCTGCTACTTGTTTTCGGCTCTGCGCGCGTGCACCGAATCGGATGCTGCAGTGTGTGTGAGTGTGTGTGTGTGTGTGTGTGTGCCGCTACTGCTGCAAAGCTGCTTTTTCGATGCGCTCGAGGGGATTGCAGACAGCCGAGAGCCAAAGAGAGCGAAAGAGAGAGAGAGAGAGAGAGAGAGAGATTCGTGCGGCAGCAGCAGTAGCAGAGGCAGCATCAGCCGTGGACAAAAAGGGAGTTCTCCGGCTCTTCTCTTTTAACTGCGTGTCTCGGTTTTCCCTCTGCGGCCTGCGTCCCGTGACCTGAACGAGACAGAGAACCGCCGCCGCACCGCCGCTGATGCCGTTGCCGCGTTGCGAACTGCACTCGGCTCGGCCTCGGTCCCCCTTGAGAGTAGAACTGCGCGCGCGGCGGAGCTTCGCTCGAGTGTAGCGAAAGCGAAAATCACGCTGATCGTTTTATAGGCGGATGATCGATCGACCTCGTGCGAACACCCATATATATCCCTACTATATATATATATATATATATATACTGCAACGCATGCACGCGACTCTCACGTGTGTATAGGTCTACATATATATATATAAACCTTGTGTTTAGCGGGCCTCAATGCTGGATGCGATAGGCGTGCGAATTCGCGATCTTTTGTCGATGCTGCCACTGCCGCCGCCGCCGCCGCCTTTCATGAAACGAGCCGGAAATTTCGCGACGAGATCGGGGGGGAGAGATCGCATATAGCGTAGAAAATCGAGGTTTCAACTAGACTTTGGTGACTTTTCAGTTGAGCCCGTGTCTGCACCTCGAAATGCAGCGTGCTCGGAGGCACCGATTCGAATTGGTTTTTGCTCTGCTGAATTTTCTCTATTAATAATTTCTGCTATTTATATTTTATGGTAATTGTGGAAATACTTTTTTTATTGCGATGCGCTATGTTTGTTTTTCTTCCTATATTTTTTCTAGGATCATTAAGAGATTTAGGACATATTTTATGATGAAGCCTAGTATTAGGATTAATTTTTATACTCCGTCACAATAACGGCGCTTATTCCTTTTTTTTACGATTCTTTCGAGCTTATAAACGTTGATTTATTCAAAGAATACCATTAAAATTTACTATCTGCATTCCGAGTCCCGAATTTCAACTCAAAGCGCATGCGGTAATATTTAAAAAATATATTCGAATACAAATCCAAAAATTCTTTTATTTATAGTTCAAAATTATTATCTTTTCATCAGATATAGTTAACTGATATTCTTCAATTACACTATGAAATTTATTACATTAACAGTAAAAGAATGAGTCTTGTAAAACAATGTTTTGTTATTGAAAGCTTTAACCTTTGCAACATCGAAAAGCATTTCAGGACGAATTGGATGGTGACTAAGCTAAACTAAAATGCCTTTCATTCTCTAACGCTGGGAAGAGTGAAAAATTCTTCTCTTGAATTAGCAGTGTGACCCACATTGATATATAGCAGTAGAAATTCCACTTAAGTAAAATATTGATATTACCGTTCAAGTGAAAAGCACGACGTACTTTTCTTCTTTAATACGATGGGTACGTTACACTTGCTTTATAGTAATATATGGATATAGGATATAAATTTTTGCAACTCTTAAATACTGCTTATTAGTTCTGCAATCGAGGAAAATGAATATTAGTGATTGTAAGGTCGACGTACGAGCAATAAAGTCGAATGAATCTTGAACAGGCTATTAAACCACTGAAGTAATACGACATTCTGGCATGTCAATGACCAATAGAATAGAGCGCAAATGTACGAAACACTTATATTAGAAAATTATTCATCGGCTAACCGAACATGAGCGCTAACATCGAAGATGTATAATTCATATAATATATATACGCATGATTATATTCTGCACATATATTATATATATACCGCTGCACTCACACATTCCGATACTTCCAAAGTACTATATGTGCAAATGTAGATTCACTTGATCTCCTATAGATATAATTCATATCACATAAATTATATATACGGACAGAAATTTGGATGACAGATTTTTATTTTCCGAGTGGTACGAAGTGCATTCTAATTTATAAAATATGTCACTCCGTCAAGGTTTCACGTGTTCATTAAACTTTTGCTTACGCTCGAAAAATTCAATTTTTCAACACAATGCACATTTGTCAAACTATTGTCGCGCAACAAGTAAAATTTTAATAACCGTTAAAGAACTTAAAATATGCGACACCTATATGTCCGCATCGTGCTTCATATACAGGCACACTTCGCTCGCACACCCACCGCACCTTTGTACAAAATTAAATTAAAAAATAAAATCTTCCGCTCGTAACATATATCCACAGTTAGTAATTTCCAGAGAATAAATAGTTGACCCGTACACACACACACACACACACACACACACACACACACAGTCAATTAAAATGTATCCCTCGTTACTGTGTAATTAGTGCACTAGCCATATGACGCCGACGATGAGGACGATGCTGCCGTGCA
Organism: Megastigmus dorsalis; assembly: GCA_900490025.1. NCBI lineage: Eukaryota > Metazoa > Arthropoda > Insecta > Hymenoptera > Megastigmidae > Megastigmus > Megastigmus dorsalis. Next base: position 37,876 of record UELU01141562.1, read on the forward strand.
AAGGTCACTGCTGTGGTGCACATATCGCACATGCCACGCCAACGAGACTATTTCAATATATATATATATACAATAACGCACCGGCCATAACGACTCCTTATAATAAGCGAAATGTCCGCACGAAAAAGAAAATTATATAGCCCGAGAAGCTTCGTTCGTCCCCTTCTGCATACACGAAAACAATATTCAAAAGGTCTTCGAGAAGAGAGAGAGAGCGAGAGATAAAATAACAAGCTTTCAGAGCGCGTATATATACGCGAAACCTCTGGCGCGGCCCCCGAAAATCTTCTCGCAAGAAGCCAGTATATATATCCTTCGACGGAGGCAAAATGACGGTCTTTTAATACGCTGACGCGTGAGACAGGCTTACATCATGAAAGAAGCTGCAGTGCTCTCATCTCGTCGTTCTCATCGAAGGCCCGGTAGGGACAGGCTTAAAGCGAAAGAGAGAAAGAGAGAAGGTCCGCACGGCCACAAGGGGCGATCTTTCGGTGTGTGGGTCCGAGGGCGGCGCGGCGGCATCGGTCCTCCCGTGAGCTGCCGAGACAAACGCGGATTAGTCAAGGGCCGCGGGAGACCCTCTCTTCCTCCGCACTGTATGTGTACGCGCCACCCGGCATTTCGCCTCTGATCTGTCCGCCCCGTGACTTTCCACTGCACTCTGTATACATGTATATATATATATGTGTATGGAGACGACCGAGGGCACAAGCCGATCCGTCTCCTCCTTTGGGGCTTTTTCCAAAACTACCGCCTGCACTCCGCGATCTGTCCACTAGGCCCTCCGCCCAGATATCCATGCGGCTGCTGGTACATATACGAAGACTATGGACCCTGCAGCCCTCGACTCGCCATTCATTAGCGATAAATTATATTTTAAGACTCTCTTTGGGACCCCCCCGATTTTTGACTTTTTGGGAGGCCGGAGAGCTTTGGCTTCCTTTCGTGCGTTGCGGCTGTATACTCGGCTACGTAATATGGAAAAATAGAGGCGCGCAAAGGTTTGCCCTTTGTGAGGAGGCACTTTTGCGATGGAGACGCGAGACAATGGATTGTAATTTATTGTACGTAGGAGCGATGTGATTTCGAGAGGGGCTGGATGATTTTACGTGCGGATACAGGTTCGATATGCATGCATCTGTGTACAAGACTTTATGATTAACAATAACAACGGATTCAGTTCAAGTTGATCTTTAGTTCATGAACTTATCATTAATATTTATAAGAGATCGCATCCCTTTAGTTTTCGCCTTCTCCCTATACCCATTAGCAATAAATTATTTCCGAAATCGATATGGTCCTCTTTTTTATTTTTATAGTCGGCGAACCTTCAAAAGGTGAATTCATTCGAACTAATTTTGGAAAACATTATGCGATATTCAAATTTGATTGGACACCGGCTGGTTCCCTGTGTTTACGTCATAAACTATTATACGATCGATTCAATATAAATATAGAAGTCCATCCTGCAACTTATGGCCTTACAAATTGTATCATGGAGTTAATTACTATACCAAGGACGCTGCGGACGATAGTATTAAATTATATAATAGGACAATGATTGCTTAAAAAGCCAATTTAGAAAATGGAGAAAGTATGAGAAAAAGTGGAATCAGCCAGGTAAAACATGAGCAGCTCGAGGAGGCCCACAAACCTCCTCTCGCTATATAGTGTATCCAAATAAGAAGAGAAAAAAAATGAATAAATAAAGGAAGGTCCACAGCCGGTATAACCGATCAGGCACATGTTTATTTGATGTTCCGTACGGCGATAAATTATATTCTCCAAGCCGAGACCCTCCCGGTTTTGACTGTCGGACACAGCCAGCCACACATATCCAAGCCCCAGTCACTTTATACCTTTTTTATATAAGAGACTCAGATGGATGCACACCGCATAAGACAGAGAAGCGATTATATATATACGATACAGGCGAGGTCGCTTGCTTCTCTTGCGCGCGATGGCACTCAGGCTGAGTGAAAATTTTTCATAGCTTATATATAGGCGAGGACGATCGTAAAAGATGATGCACGGGGATTAATTTTTCAGGCCCAGAGAGCGCGACTGCATGGGCGTCTTTGTCGCATGCCGCTCTCTCTCTCTCTCTCTCTCTCTCTCTCTCTCTCTCTCTTTGTGTGAGTGCGTCGAGGTGTGCGTCAAGATGTGTATATATACATATGCAAGAGTTGGAAAGGAGGATATAGGTTCTAATCCAGAAGCGAGATAACTGGTTAAAATTGGCTCTTTGTTCGACTTTTGGATCGGCAGATAGAGTAGGTGTTCGTTCTATCTCGAGACTGTCATTTTCGAAAGGATTGATAATATTGATTCTGACGATTCTTGATTCTTGCGTGAATCTAATTTGGTACACGTTTTCTTTTATTTAGTTAAGCAACCAATCTGTGTTAGTTAATCGAATAAGTATTAAAAACACAACGGCTGTCCCGATATCAGCGACTATAGGTTTAGCTCGAATTGCATAAGACGGATGGGTATGCCGGAAATCGCAACGTTTGCAACAGTAGTCATCTAGATATGTATGAAATCATCAGTGTCTTCGGATGGCGACAGATATATCGGCAGTTTTAAAATTGTGCTAGCCATATTTTTGACATAGTAGCGACAGTAGTCCACAAAATATAATGTGTCCGTAAATAGATATGACTATTCCTCAGAAGTAGTTACTAATATGGAAGCAAAACAATGCAACTTTGAGAAAAAAATCTGACGTAGATAATTGATGAATGGTGACCGATGATTGACAGCGATTCCGAAAGAAATAGAAATCTTGAAACAGGATGTTTTATGAAAATATACAACTATTGAAGACTGTAACTTTCAAAACACCTATAGAACGGAGATGAAATTTACACTAATAAAACTTTTCTGTTACTTTTCACTTAAAATTTTATGTTAATTATATTAAATTTAATCTTTATATAATTATAAGAGCATACAAGAATACTATATACTATATCTTTTTATTTGATTGAAAATAAATATAAAATATGTCTCTCTTATTTTTTTACATGTTGACCTTGTCAACACGAAACAACGACATTATGAAGAACGTGTCATCGAGGGGGTTATAGGTAAACAGAAAATCGTTTTACTTTTGTCTCTCTAATTAAAAGATTCGTGATCAAATCACCAAAATCACGGTGCACTACATTTAATCATGATAAAAGAGATCGAAGTACAAATAGACAATAGATGTGGGAATAATTAATTTGAAATTGAAATAATAATATAGGTAATAGGATGCCAATTCCAATATTGGATTAACTAATAGACTTCAGTTTAACGTCAAATACGTTACAATTTATATTACATTGAATCTGAATTATTAGTATACGAATCACACAATACATATCATAACAGAAATAATAAATAATCGAGTAAGCTGCGTGCAATCCACTAAGGCGAAATCGGGCCGCGAGCTAAAATTGAACGAACAAAACGCGATTGAACCAGCTGCAATTCAGCGGTTGTGAAAAATTATCGATCTTCGCGTAGAAAAGAGAGCGGCGCCGCGCACATGTTCCGCGTGTGCACAGAAAAATATCAAAATCGTAATAAAAGTTGTTAACGGGCCAGCGCGGGCCGGCCTACAATCGAACTGCATATGAGGCGTTTCACGTCAACTGCCCCAGCGAGGCGCGCGATCGCCAAATCCAGCTATATTCAACTCGTACTATTTATACTAAAATGTAGCTTAAAAAATTCTTGAATAACAGTTTTTGACGTATTTTTTTCTCAACTTTCTGATGGTCTAATCGGTTTTTTCAAGTTCGTCTTCTCTTTCGTGCTCTATTTCTCGATCAAAACATC
>UELU01141562.1:41726-71227 GCA_900490025.1 Megastigmus dorsalis
AAAAATATTAAAAATATACTTTTTGAGATACAAGACGTTTTGTAATTTTTGAAGGTGAAAATGAAAAATTTTGAAAAAACTGACTAGACCATTAAAATAAGTCAAAAACTGTTATTCAAGAATTTTTTAAGATACATTTTAGTACAAATACTACGAGTTGAAAATAGTCGGATTTGGCGCTCGCGCGACGCGCTGGGACAGTTGACGTGAAACGCCTCATATATACGTACCAAACAGAACTGCGGCCATTCGTCGAAAAAGCTTCCGCGCGCGCTCGATGGTCCGCGGAGGAAGAGGTGGGGAAAAAAGGCCAGCAGCCGCAACAGCAGCGCGACCTGCACTAGAGGAGGGAAGTCGCTCTCGTTCTACATTGTCCAAGTCGCAAATTACCGTGGTTTTTAATTGAAGAGCCTCCCCTTCCCATTGTAATGAAAAGGTTCCTCCCGATTGAAAAGTCGATGCAACGACCAAGCGAGAGAGAGAGAGAGAGAATAGAGAAAGAGAGAGACAGAGAGTCGAGAGAGCGATGAAACGATCAACTTTTTATCGCTCGGAAGAAGGGATCGGATCGTCTTTAATTCGCGGCTCTCGACGGAAAGACTACCACTTCTTCTTCTTGTACCCAGGGCCTGTCCAGCCACTTGGCCGTGGTGAACTGCAGCCGCGCGCACCGATGCCAAAAAAAAATGGGAGGATCCTGTTTCGGCTTGACTTTTTTTTAGTTGCGTCTCTCTCTCTCTCTATCTGGACTCGCTTCGATTCTCTTTTATTTTTTTTTATTTTCCTTCATTTTTACCTCGCTCGCTTCGTTTCTCCACCAAAGCTCGCCTCGTGCTACGAACAAAAGCGAGGAGGTAGATTGAGAGAGAGAGAGAGAGAGAGAGAAAGAGGAGAGGGGGATAAGATTAGCTTAGAAAATTAGATCGAAAATTGAATCGTCAGTGTCTATACGAAGCGAGGATATAAACCGAGGAGAGATGAACCTGTCGGACTCTAGCTTCTTTCTTTTTGCCTCTGAAAAAAAAAATACTTTATTGTTTACAGGTGAATAGGTGATGTCACGGTGACCTGTTGTATACTCAGCTCGAGTGCACAATACAGCAAAAAGCTTTTCTCACTTTAATTAAACGATTATTTACAGGATTTCCGTCCAGTCGGGGCCGTTTATGATTTTTCACCACAGCGTGAAACATCCAACGATTCGCGTCTTGTTGTAAAGCTGCGCGGCCACTGGACCAAAAGAGCGATAAGCAAAGTCGGCGATAATTAAAGAAGTTTGCATGTCCTCTGTGAAGGTTTTTGTCACTTTTAATTTATACGAATTTCCTAATTCAACTTTTATTGGATTTCCGCGTCTGATGGATTACGAAGATAAGAGTTTATGCTCTGTCCGGTTATCAATTTGCACATATAGATTGGCAATGGAACTTGATATGCGTGTCGAAAATAACCTTTTAAAATTAAGCCGAACTCCATAGTAGTTTCCCATAGCAAAACAAAGTTTATACAGCAATCAATGTTTGTTTTTGACTTTGTTGCAAAATACGCCTGTACAGTCTTTTCTGTTGTTTATCAACTTGTCGAGTATTTCAATAAAGCTAAAACCGTAATTTTAAATTCAAAGAGATGATTATACATAATAGACAGCCATAATTTAATCTTTGAGACTAAAAGTTGGAAAATCTTGTTTCCCGAGAGAGAGAGAGAGAGAGAGAGAGAGAGAGAGAGAGAGAGCATCTGTCGTGCGAAGCATACAACTCGACTTCTATACTCGCAGCTCCGTCAGCTCCAAGACTCTTCGGAACACAAAGGCCCGCACGGTAATTAACTGTGGTGTAAGAAAAACATTGTGCGGAAAACGCGCGGAGTGCGTCAAAAGGAGTCGACGCGCATTTAAGACGTCAAGTACAGATTGCTACGTGTCACTTTTTGACGCGACTACCCAAATATCTTATCCTATAGAATTTGGAACACTGCTTATAAGATTGAAAGCCAGAATGCCGCTTTATGTTTGCTCGATACGTTGAAAATGAGTATTAAACAAAAGATCCACTCGTACATTATTTTTAGTGAAGCTACATATTAACACATTTTTCATAAATAAATATGTTGCGAAAAAAATCTTCAAACTGAGAAAATTTTAGTATCGTTAATAATTGTATCAATAGCTTTTAATTTTACCTCGTCATTTTTTTACGTCTTTTAAGTCAAAACATTGATTTAGATAAATGCGCGCAGAATAATATTTGCAGCTGTTTACGAAAAGCCGATGACAATGTTAATCACTGAACGCGGGCTACTTTGAAAAGCCCCCCAACCAACATTGCCCAAGCATCCTCAAAACGTATCGAGCTGAACAAAAGATCGAGGGAATTGTGCATGAAAGAGCAAGACGTTGAGTGACCTGTTATGGCGAATTGTGGCACGTCGTCATTATAATTGATTCCGCTAGGACTCTCTCTCTCTCCCTCTCTCTCTCTCATCTCGCTATCTCTCTTTCCCTTTTCATCGTTCCGTTCGAACGAGCTCGATATATATATACATATATAGAGCAGGGGCTATGTGCAAGCGTACGACAACGGCGGCGCTCCCGAGACATTGTGGCTCAGGCAATTAGCGACTGGCCTTTCGACAGTTGATTGACGCTGTGGTAAGCTTCGGACCGGGGCACCCGATCAAGTCGTCCTCTTCTCTCTCTCTCTCGCGCTCACTCCCATCTGCACGCCAGTCTGTATCTCCGAGAGAGAAACCCCTCGATAATTTCTGGAGGGTGCGAATCGAATGACTCGCTCTGTCTATCTGCCTCTCTCTCTCTCTCTCTCTCTTGGCCCCGTATACGAGAGAGAGAGAGAGAGAGAGAGTCGGACTCGAAATTATCCTGTCCAATTCGCCAGCTTCGAAATCCCCTATACCTCGTATAAGCGCGTGTATATATTCTGCAGCAGTCTCGCTAATTGCTAGAATCGACTTTATGCGTCTCGAGCCCCCATCAGATGTATATGCACTGCGTGTAGGTATTAGAGAGCGAGGGACTCGGTCCATTATGCGCGTCTTCATTTCGTGCGGCGACCTGCTGAACGAATGAAAAATCCTAATCACTGCGTCGGAGTTCTCTTGCGACGGGATTGGCTTTTGTGGGGATCGCTAGTAGCACACCGATCGCGGATAAACCACAGAAATTCTCTGGGATACACTCGGGAGATTTGGTGGATGCAGCGCAAACGACTTGTTCGCTCGTCGGGCAGACTTTTTATCGTCTGGATTTTCTTGTGCCAGCTTCGAGATTTCTAATTTTACGAGATTCTCGTGGTTTTTCCTTTATTGCCGGAGCAATTAGGCTTTATTGTTAGGGCAATAAAAGGCTACAATTTGTGTGTGCCATTCTTTCTCGTGTTTCGTATATATAAACTTTAATTGCGTAATGATATTACTGTTATTGTATCAGTTAGATTTTATATCTATTTTCATCGGGTTTTTTTTAGTCCGGATAAATATTTTATTGCTTTATGCAGCATTCGAGCGGGTAGAAGCGGTGTTTTGGTCTCAATGCTGAACCAATGCAATTGATCAATTTAAAAAGTACGTTGGATGAAGTGTCAGTCATGATACAATTCATATTTTAAATATTTCAGTTGGGTAGAATTAGAGAACTGACCATAAGATTGTTTCAAATGTAAGAGTCAAAATTTTCTACGATACTGAAGCTAAAAATTCGTTCAAGATAATATGTCCCAGAATTCAATAACAAAAGAAGCCTTAAAATTATAGGAATCTCCATCACGTTTACAATTGAACGATGTTTAGAATGCTTTTATATTTGCTGAATATAAGTACATTACAAATTCAACGTTTGAATGCATTGCTCCTTCTGCACTAAACCCGGCATTTCACTTGAGTGGCGCTCGATTCCAAAGTACAGGTAATCGGATTTCTATCTACTCGGGTTTATTTCTTTCGAAATATCATTCTTATTATATAAAAGAAATGATTTGCTTGAAAAGCAGTTTTTATTCAGTATAAATTCAAAGGCCAATTTTTCGAAATTAATTCGCGATACCTCTGGAAAATAGTATGGAATTTGTAAAGACTTCCTTATTTAAAGCGTAAAACAACTAAAAGTTTTTAAATTGCACTATTTATATATAGTTTCTATTATAGTTGAGGAATGAGAATAAGCAAGGATTAGTTGTTGACTTTTTGCCTCATAAAAGATAAAATGCATTCAGTTAACGTTTAAAAGGCCAATGGTACGATTATAAAATGTAGGGCAATGGACATTACAAAAATAAGCTGCAGAGATCCCAAAGTGAAACTCGAAAGTTCCAATTTTATCTCAACTTACACTTTTCCCATAGCTGTAGCATTTATTTTTCTGCCTCTATTTCTTTATTTCTTTACGTCCTTTCATTTTCCTTATACTATTATTTGCTTGCCGACGAAATGTTTACGAAACGTCCAATCTTTACATATCCATAAATAATTTATAAATAATCCCGTATAAAATGGAAGAAAAGCCAGTTGACGCGATTAAGCGAGTAATGACAATGGAATAATTGAATTAAATGCAGTCGCATTTCAATTACATTAGTCAAAGGTAAATAGAAATTGCAGCACAAGCGACGCCGTACATTTATCCAGTTACATTGCAGTTCGCAAAGTGACCAACTACAATGCAGTTTGCTTTTCAGGAGGAAGATAAAGGACACGGCGACACACAAAGCAATAAAATGCTCTTTTTCCTTTTTACTTACGCGAATCAATACAGTTTGTTCGAGAAAGAGAGCGAGAACGAGAACGAGAGCGAGAGAGACAGAGACAGAGAGTAAAAGACGAAAGTAACAAAAGCCAAAGACCGTTTTTAATCCATTTGAAGGTTCGACCAGTGTCGATTCTCCTCGGTGTGCACGCAGTATGTACACAAACATAGCAGCAATAGCAGCAGCAGCAGCAGCAGCAGCAGCAGCATCAGCTTCGAACACAGAAATTTCACAGAGTTGCTCGTACAGAAAATGCCTCAGTCCCTATCTCTTTCACCTTCTCTGTATTTCTCTCTGCACTATATTGGGGCTGCAGTCTCTCCTTCAGTGTGTCGGGCAAGCGCGAAATCGTGAACTGCCCCCCCGTATGAGGCTAAAAACGAGGATACCAGTAGCTGCACAGAGAGAAAGAGAGAAGAAGAATCAGCTATCGTCGAAAGGTCTGGGAAAAGTCGGGCTCTCTACTCGTGCGCGCGCTCGCTATCTCCCTCTTTCTCTCTCTCTCTCTCTCTCTCTCTAACACTCTCTCTCTACCGCTCTTTTCTCGATTCGTCAGGGATAGCGCCGAACACGTGTACGCGGGCCCCATGACCAATTTAACCGGATACTCGGCTGCTGCTGCTGCTGCTGCCGCTGCTCTTCCACGGCTGCTCTCCGATTTGGTGCTATACCCGCCGTGGAGAAAGAAAATGAGAGCTGCTGCAACAGCATCAACAACATCGGCGAAAGAATGAGAGCGAGAGAGAGAGAGAAGGAGAAGAGAGAAGTTGCGGCAAGAAAGGAAAAATGCCGCTCGAGCTGCTGCCGTAAGGTCGGCCGTTGCTCCGTTCGTCTTCCTTTCATTATTCACGGAATTTATCGGCCACGCGGAGCGAGAAGGAAAGAGAGAGAGAGAGAGAGAGAGATAGACTAGCCTAGCGAAAATCAAACCTGCTCGCACGAGCCATTACCGATGCCCACCGATCTTTTATATATTATGTAGCCAAGTCGGCAGTCTCAGAAAAATCCTCTCCTCCGGGGAAAAACAGTCCGATGTGTACACGCGCTTACAATGAGCGCGACGGATTTTCGGGCTCTTTATATCGCCGCTATATATGTGCGGCGAATGCTGCATCGTTTCTCTCGCCGGGTGTCGACCAGCCCGGCGGTAAAACCTCGCAACGCTACAAAGTGTCACGGGTAAACAGACTGTCTGCGCCAGACGTTTATGGGGAAAGAGAGAGAGAGAGAGAGACAGAGAGAGACCCGAGAGTCTTTAGTCGCGCTAAAATGCGTGGTAAAATATTTGCGCTCGCTTTTATTGTATACTCTTTGACTTTTATTTATACACACATCCGCGGACAGTCCCGATGGTAAGTCGTGTCGGTGTTGCGTGCCTTTGAAAATCTTTAAAACTCGCGACGATTTATGGTCTTTTCGCGGTTGCGCGCATCGCCTGAATCTCAACAATGTATGTAGTTGAGCGATAAAGGATATGTTTAAGGATATAAGCGCATAAGCGGTCCTCGATTTCCTGCCAAATGGAATGAATCGCACGCTCTGATAACGAATTAATTAAATGAAAAAGAAAAAAAAAAGCGGTATGGGTTTTTATCCGAGTAATGCGTTTAATCATTTTCGATAATCCATTCGTTAGCGAGTTTTTCGTTGCTCCAATAAATTTGGTTTCAATTGATTTAATTTAAATTTCTTTTGTGTGTATAGTGCAGTTCGTAATATTATATCATTTTTTTATTGTAATTATTATAATTCATTTTATATATGAGTATTCTATTATACTTTCGACGAATAGAAAATTTCCACTTGTCGCGCGTAGAGTTTAAAGTCTAATAAAATCTTGCTCCGTTTTGTTATGTACGCGATGAATCGATTAAGATGAATCAGGTTGAAAGCGGTATCACATGATATAACTCCGTTATGAGATCATATATATCCAGATTCATTTTTTTCGAAGGTTATCACGGGTTAAACTAAATCGTTTCGTGGAACGTACTCACAAAGCTCCAACTGTTTACAATCATCTTTGTTTTCTTAAACATTAAAATTATCCTCATCAATAAAATTACAAGTTACAAATACTAAATAAGAACAAAATGAGAGTGCCATAACGGCGATCCCAAAACAAATGTCGACTTCTGAAAATAAAATTACTATAGTATATACTCGTCATAAAACGGAAAACACAGCAAGAGATATGTTGGTACAGCGATGTCACTTTTCAAATAAACGATAAAGGGGACCGAAAACTCAATACTTACCTTGGCCAAATCCAGTCATTACAGTCACCTGTTAATCGCTAGTTAAATCTTTATCATCTGGCAAACGCGCTCACCGCTGAGTCTAAAAACTCCATAAGCCGCAAAGACGAAACAAAAAAGTAGCAACCGCCTGACTCATCGTTTTACATTGCGCACATATATACGAGCTCGACATCGTCTCGTTTCCCTTTATAACGACATTTAAATTTCTCACAAGACAACGCCCGTATTTGAGTTCTTGCTCATCAAATTTCAATCTAGTGGGTCGTTAAGAGCTTATTAACCCTAAACGGACCGTTCGACCCGGGGAGTATTCCGATCCTCCGGATAATACGCGGGGGAAATATATACAGGCCTCGTACTCTTAGGATGTATAATTTTAAAGTCCATGGGAAAATGCTCTTACGAAATCACTGTCTTCCTCTCTCTCTCGCTCTTTATGAATTTTCCGAACTCGTGTGTATACTTGACAGCGAGAGAGTTTTTCTTTATCCAGATTGATCGTGTACGTTTCGAACCGTTCGGTTGCTATTTTTTCAAAGCAGTTGTGGTTTTTTCTCGCTTAAAATTTGTAAATATAATTTACGTAAAATTAACGAGATATAATTTGCGCCTAAAAATAGAAATGGTTATGCGAAGCTTTATTAAAATTGCTAATATTTTTCACAAAAAGCATATTTGTATTAAATACAGCTAGTTTAGCTTCATTTAAAAACAGCCTGTCCATACAATTAGCTACGTTGAATACTTTATCAGTTTGTCTAATTTGAAGTTTAATTACGTCGTTAATGTTCCACTCAGGACGAGCTACTTATAGAAAAGAACGATACGTCTAATTTTGCTGAAATACATAACATTATCGTGAAATCAATCAATTACGGCACATTCGATTAAACTAAATTCCCGACTGTCAAACGAGAGATAAATGAGATCTTTTGCATAGCAAAAAAATTGTAGTTATAAGTGACATTATATTTGAAAACCATAAACGGCCAGTTGCCGTTTGACTTCAAGCCTCGTAACATCATTTCGCTTCATTATTATTTGAGTTTACAATGTTTATATGATTAGCAACGTAAAAGATGGTCTTTGAGTGCAGGTAAAATAGCTTTAATAAATACAACGATGTAATAAAACATTAATGGTCACAGCCAAATTGACAATGCCGCGCAATATAGTTGTAATAAGAAGGCCTGTATTACAGTGACATTAATAAGTACCGGCTCTTAGGTAAGAATAGGTAAAACTTTCGTAAAGTGAACCAAGTTTATAGTAAAGCCATTAACCTTTTTTTATAGCTAATAATCCCGTAGGACACAACGTTAAATAGCATTCCTTTTCGCATTTTATTGCCTTACCGGGTGCACATAAAAAGAAAAAGGTTCAACTTATGCGCGTCCACTATAAGTACAGAAAGAACAACAAATAAAAAAGCAAGCAACAGCGCTTACCGGAGTAAAGAATCGAATAATTCACTGAAAAATCTCGGACGAATAGTAGAACCGAATTCTTTCGTCAAAACAGCAAGAGCTCGTAAGGTGTATACACACGCGTAGCGGTCATAAAACGTCGCGCCTCAAACTGGAAAGAGATCCAGGCATTTAACAAGCTTTAACCCAAGATTACCATCGCAGCTGCTTTAGGTCATTAAGAGAAATCCCACTGTATACGTTCCGCGAGAAAGGCGCGCCGCGCACGGCTCAAGAAGCTAAAGCCGCGCCAACAGCGGCGGGAGCGTCATTTTTCAAAAATCAATCAATCAATCAATCGCTCGCCCCGTGAAGTCGCGGAAGCAATAAGGCGAAAAACGCTGGCCTCGTGCGTAAATAGCGAGTAAAAAAAAAGCTTCGTGCGTGCCCTCGTATAAAATGTATATAGTTCGTCTCGAGTCGCATCGACCAAACTTGTATAATACGCATATACGTATAATATACACTCTAACGCACAGTTCGATGATTCCTGGCAGTATAATATATACGTACATAGCTTATAATGTCCTCACGGGAATATGCGGTGAAGCCGTTTGTGGCAAGCAAATTGATCGATATAAGAGGGGGAGACAGAGAGAGAGAGAGAGAGAGAGAGAAAAAGTGAAGGGAGCAGTGTATTAACCGACGGACGTAGTTGCGGACGGTAGACGATTGTAACAACAGCATGCTGAAAGTGGTGTGTGTGTGTGTGTGTGTGTGTTTCGGGGAGACCATAAGTACCGAATTTTCGGTACTCGAGGAACGGTATTTAAAATGCACTTTAGAAAATGAAGTGGCGCTTTTAATGACTCGCTCCGCGTGCATGCTTTATTAACCTATTTCACCGAATTCTCCCGGCTTGCAGTGCGACACTGCACACCGTATATACTGGACTTTTAATGCGCATACCTGCACGCGGTGCATTCCCATTCGAGGGGGATGCATATATTTACCGTGGAAAACAAGGAAATCGAGCGCCGCTACAATTGTTCTAATGATACTCGATAGTTCTTGTAACTGCAATGGGATTTACGACACCCAATTCCTATTGAATTATATCAGATAAATTGTAACAAATATATATATTCTAGAAAAAACTATTTCTATATGTCAAGTATAATTTACTTCCTTTGAAAGACAAAACATGTTTCAGAATTGGATTATGCTTCGAATGAAAATAAATTAAAAATAAAAATAAATTCTAACGATAGACAATAGAGTATAACACATTTTTAGCTCGCAAAATCTCCAATTCAATATTTACCGTGCAATATCAATCAAATTATTTCAAATAATATATAAATCACAGGAGCAATTCTTTCTTATGCATAGGTAGACTGATTGAGTATATTTTAAGCTCGATGTACACTCGGTCTGTATAAATAAATCCTGATTACTTTACCTATGTATAAGTTACTCTTATATATATTAATCGCAGTAGCGCATATAAAAAGTTGACGCCGCGCGGCGCCTGCGGGACAATGTGAATTTCTTCTGCCTTCTCGTGTACACTCGCAGCTCCCTCGTGGATCCTCAATTGAGGTCGAGGGGCATTTAAGAAAAGATCGCTCGCGGAAATTCGTAAACACGTCGTCGCGGCAGTAACGCACAGACCTCGGCACAGACGCACACAGGAAGGAGGTATTGTCGTCGTTGGTTACGGCACTTTATCCCACTCCTCTATACTATTCTTGTTTTGCTCTGTTCGCACGACGGCGGCGGCCGAGTGCCAGTTTAATGGACCTGGAGAGCAGATGGAGGTGCACAGAGAGCAAGAGAGAGAGAGAGAGAGAGAGAGAGAGAGAGAGCGAGTCTCGCGGCTTCAACGACGATGCCAGATTGCTCGATATATCGTATACGTTTAATGGGCAGCGGCCGACGCGGCCCGTTTCCAGATGCTCCATCCCGCCGCTACGTATACAGAGTTCACTCTCCCTCTCTCTCTCGTGCACGCGAGCAGGGATAGGGGGAAAACGCAGTTGACCGAATGACGGAATTGCGTCGCTTCACGCGCGGTTATATCGGCGCGGTGGGAGGGGGTTGGACCGGGATAGCCAGCTAATTTCGAGTTCGGAAAATTCATTTGAACTTTCGACATGCCTGCACGAGCTCGAGCCTTTTAGTTCGCATTAAAAGGACATTCCGCTCGGTTGTCACGTCGCACCATTAATTGTTTTGCACCAATCACCTGCGTATAGTGCCTGTGCTGTTTTTTTTTTCTTTTTTTTCGAAACGTTATTTAAGTTTTATTATGGCTCGCGTTCTTTGAATACCGAAATAAAGTTGGCTACCCGTGTTACGCGAATAACGAATTCAGTAGGTATGCGAGCGAATATTGGCGTTTTATTTTTATTTGAATGCACTATACTGTATAAAATGTCGATCTCTTATGCGCGATTCTTTATTATTTAAGAATATAATAAACCTGGGGTGTAAAGCCATATTTATGTTCGCTGTCAGAGATGTATAGTTTATGCGCTCTCGGAAGCGCAAACTTAGCTTTATCCACAATTTCGGCAAATACAGTTTATTCTAATTATCACAATTTAGACTTGGAAGTCAGCCGCATATATCATGCAATACTGTATTCAAACTGGAGACACAGTGGTTTCAGAAAGTTTTGCAGTATATCTATATAGATGGATCTCGAGTACTATAGTATCCAAATAAAGTTTTCCGATACAAGTTCTTAAACTTTGCAACGAAAAGAAAAGCCCGCTATAAATTCATCAGTAATTTTAATTTCTACAGATTTTATAAGCTGCGCACCTATAGGAAAATATCCTAAGGGAGGCAATTTAAATATAATTTTCAATTTTGATATTTGAATCGGTAACGCCGTGGCGCGAGTTTCTTTACACACAAAAAAAATAAGCGCAGCTCGTTAACGTTGAGCACGCGCAGGATGCGCAGGTATAGAAGACATTCCGCGAACGCGCGCGAGATAGAGAGACGAGAGTGTGAGTACACACGCGCCGCGGCGTGATTTCATTGTTTAATTTTCAAGATCATCGCTAACAGCCGGAGGGTGGGGTTGGGCAAACATTTTAACTCGAATAACAGCGGAGACCGACAAATTATTTATGAGCCTCGAGATAGTTCAAGCATTCGCTCTCTGTGGAACGATCAAATTAAAAATGACGCATTCCACGCATATCGTGCAGCAGGCGGCTATGTATATGGTCCGAGAGTCAATACATTGCATCTCTTCGGAACCGCTCTCTCTCTCTCTCTCTCTCTCTCTCTCTCTCTCTCTTTGGCGCACTGGAATGAAGTGCACACACACGCGCGCGCGCACGCATTGCACACATAAGATTTCGGAGATAAAGGGAAGCGATATTGAAACTTCCCACACGTGTATAGATGCCGACTTGTTAAAATTTACTTGAATTCTCTATAAATAATTGTACGAAATAAGTACTTGTACGACTCTTATTTTTCTTTTCCTTTTTTTTTCTTGGAATTATGTTGATTCAGCGACTTTGCAAGGTGCGCGCAAAAGCAGCCTTGGAATAATATAAAAGCAGCTGGAACGAGTAGTTCGTATATATAAGATTTCTTCCATTATTGGAAATTTAAATGAAATGTGTGGTATAGATAATATTGAAAGAATCTGCGAATTAATGTTCGATTCAGTGATACGACTAAAGTGTATTTAAGCTATAAATTTCGGCGAATACAACTTGATTTTATTGAATTGACAGAATTTGAACAAATATGAAAAAATATTGGAATCCGAATTCATAGGTGACTGTTTATTCTTTTACTATAAATTATTACTTATGATTATTTGTTTTTCTTCTTCGCGCAGGGTATAGATTTTTTAGAGATCCTTTTTTGTTATCAAGTTAATGTTCGCATATGAAAATATTCATGATAATTGCGTACATAAACATTTAATTTTCAATTATTTGCAAGATTGAAAATTATTGGATCGAAAAGTTGGAAGATTGAAAACACGCTAAAACGAATTTTCATATGACCATCTGAGCAAGACTGATTGAAATATATACTCATAATAATATGGGATTATTTGCGTTTAATTTACCTTTATCGATATTCTGAACCAAAACTATAATAGCTCTGTATTATTTATGAATAGGTACATGCATATAATATGCACTGATCCCAAGCACGACTATTATCTAAACGCATATGTTATCAACACATTTCTCAAATTGCTCGTTGCAATTTCAAGAAGTTTATGTAATTAATTTTACTGTAGCAGCAGTTCACTCGTGTACCATTTAATCCGTGTAAAATAATTATGCAATATTTCATGCAAAACGCTGTGTATAAAAATGAATTTAAATACGATATATAAGCGGATTTTATGCAATTATGATAAATTTAATTGTTCAGATATAATAATAATCATTATTAATAAGTAAGAGGTTTCAAATTAATAATCATTTGAAATATGAAATACTGTACTGTTATCACATTCTTTCAAAATGCTTATCATTTATAAAATTATTATTAGAACATTAATGAACGCTTCATGCGTGTCATATCTGCAACAATTACATTAATATATTATGAAATTGAAATATGCATTTATCCTGTATAATATAAGTATAGAAACGCGGTCACACTTGCTAAAATGATAATTTGCCGATAGTTGAACACTCTTCGGTATAAAGAATTTATTAAAAACGTATTGCAGATCGTGTACGATATGTATATAACATTTCAATCACTATTATGTGTACAAGGTGAGGTAAGATTTACCTAAAAACTCAAACTAAAAATCGTTTAACTAGATTCTACTTGACAGCTAAATAGAGTCTACCGAAACTAATTCGGTAAATTATATATTTGGGCGTTTGAGCTAAAAACTAGATTTAAGTTAATTACTGCAGCTTGAACTCTTAAATATATAAGCTTTTCTTTTGTAAATGAAAATTAATATTTTATTATTGAAGAAATTATATACTACGCAAATTAAACCACGGATATAGAATTGGCTCAGTTAGATGTCAATTGGATAAGAATAGAATTTGAAGTTAAAACTTTTAATAATATCTTTCTAACAACTTCAACACATTTTGTTCAACTCCCATAGTAGTCCCAAGAAACTTATATCCGCACGATACTTGGGATTTTCTTTCGTGTAGGTTCCGCTCGATCGGGGTGTAACATAAGTACTTATATTCAAAGTTGATCTACCACTGCTACCCAGTTGTTTTCCAGGGACTGGTAATTTTAGATGTAACAGATAATAAATGCTAAATATACATACTTTAATGTGCGGTTTCAAAAATACTTTAAGAGATCGTCTCGCGCGAGAAAGCTCTCAAAATTAAAAAGTAATTTTAATCGCTTTAGAACTGCCACCATTAACTTGATTTACAAGCAGAAGATAATTTCTTGGAACAATTATTTTATCATTTCCATAAAATATTCCCAAACACACATCAAATAACATCATTAATATAGATATAGTAGCAGGATAAACTACTTGGCGATAAAAAATAGAAATAAAACATTTTCATAATCTATTTCATTATGAGCATTTATCGAAACTTAATGTGAAAATAATGATTTGTAAATTGACAGTGTTTTACATATAACTGAAATAAAAAAAAAATAAAAAAAAGCAGGTATGGGATAATCCACGCGAGTTTAATTTATTGTGTGGAAAAATCATGTGCCATAAATGCGTCATAACCGTGGATCAACAAAAAATTTACGAGACTATAGATGATTCATATCTCTCCATTGTGTTTATTAGATTACAAATATATTCTTTTCATCGGAGAAATTCGACTGGATTTCGTATATCTGTTTCATTAAACGGAATGCAACAGCACAGTTGCCAGTAATCGCAATATTCAAGCCTAATGTGCATTTAATTGCACACAGAATCCATAAAACCCTCATGTCTGTACTAAATTATACATACTCCATCTCCTCGTCAATCTCTAAACAACATTAAACCACAATGACTAAGACACCGCAAAATGATATAAGCAGCCAAACGTCAACCTCCAATCCTGATGATTTTTTATTACACCTACAGGGCATACGTATATAATCCGACCCGACGATTACAATTAACCTGCACCTCGCGGCCAGAAATTGCAGTATCTATATTCAAAAAGTAGCATATAACCATTTAATACGTCGATCATCGCTATTTGTAATGCAAAGACGCGTGATCCGAGTGATTAAACTTTGGCAATTCATATTACAGCCGTATACGAGTATAGAGAGAGAGAGAGGGGGGGGGGGGGATATCGGTCGACACGAGCCGGATCCGGAGCTGGGGAATTTGGCCAGAGAGCGAGAGGATATAGAGTGGGGTTACAGCGGTGGCAGCAGCAGCAGCGGCGATGCGCGTATATAGACGGGGAGGTGGAGGTGGCGGAGGGGGAGGAGGAAAGAGAGGCCGGAAATAGTGCGCTGACAGAGAGTGATTTGTCTCGACGAGCCGGCAAATGATTTCGGGCTTTTGGGCTTTCATTAACGCCGCGCGCCTGAAATATTGCGGCCTCTGCGCTGCCCAGCGACCGAGTTTGCTTCTTCTATTTTTTTTTTTTTTTTTTTCACTCGTTTGTTCTATAAGTGTGTGCGTGCGGGTGTATGTGTGATTGTCTCTCTCTTTCGCTCTTAAGGTAGATCGATACAATCCAGGATAAAACTTTAGTTTTTGTGGATCTTGCAAAAAGTATATAGCGTTGCCAGTATGACGAGAGGCTTTTGCGCGGTAATAAATTTAGTAGGAATGATTTTGGTATGACATATTTGGAGTTATATTTTAAAATATCGATATTTTTTACTTTTTTTATTTGGTTATTCAATTATTTATTTGAACCTCAATTTAATCATTGTTGTGGTCCAGTATACTCTTGCATTAAATGACTATTTTTATAGATTTTAAATGATTTCAATTTGACGATTAATTTAAAACTAAATACGAGATGAATTAAGCATTATTTGATATTGTTGGCTTACACACTTGGTGGCTCTTCGGCAGTTTCTAGACTTCATAAACAGATAAATAACTTAATACACGAAAGCTTTTTTTAATGCAAAATCCGGTACCGGATTACATTCTTATATATTACACGGGAATATGCTACAACAGAGTCCGCCGAAACGAGCCATGTCCTGCAGTGTGTTGTTTCGATTCTCTGTCTTCGCCTCTTCTTTCAGGTCTCTCTTGTCTCTTCTTTTTTCCCTCGCGCGAATCTTTTTCCACGCTATTTTTTTGTCTCTCTCTCTCTCTCTCTCTCTCTCTCTCTCTTGCTCTCCTTTATGTACCGCGAGAGAGCGCGAAAAGTATAAGGCCGTGTCGCCTCTCCCTTTTTTTTCCTTCCCTCTCGACACCGCGCGTGAATCACCCGACAGTCGAATAGATTCGCGCGCGCGCTCGTGGAATGCATAAATAATCGCTTCCCATCTACTACTCTATTCTCTTCGAGACTTCGTCTCGCCGCTGGTATCTTTTTTATTTTCTGCAAAATAAATTTCGACGGAATTTACCGTGGCTGCGCGAAATCATCCGGTTTCGCCAGAAAAAAAAAAGAGTCATTTTAACAAATGACATCGAGGCAATATCGTCGTTAGCGCGGTGCCCACGCGCGCGCACGAGCAAAGCCGTGTTTTCAAACCTCATCAATTTATAAAAGTTTTTTTTTTCCGCGCCTTGAGCCCGAAAATTTCTGGGCAATTTTTCAAGGTGTTGATTTCTCGGGAAAAAAAATTAATCGCCTTTAAAAAGTTACACCGACAATATTCGCGCCGTGTTAATAAACATGCGACTTTTCGCGCCTTGTATATTATATTTGTTGCTTTCTTTTGTTGTTGAATATATTAAGTGATGAGCGCTTTACTAATGTACATTCTGAAGCGCGTTTCAATACCATAATAGCTATTTTTAAAATCAGTCATTAAATATTGGTGCCAAGTAGCAAACAATTATTTCGATCAATCATTAATATATTACTTACCCAAAAGTATAGGAATAACAATGAGCGCAATGAATCTCTTTTCTCAAAATTCATTACGCTTTTTGTACCTTGATTATAAATTTGTATTACTTGAACAACATTCTCTTTGATTTCAAAAATAATAAAAAAAAAACGAACGGCACTCGAATAATCGCGGTGCTTTTTTACGAAAGAATAATCAGCCGATAAAATCAATAATTCGAATAACGATCTCGCTACTCCTTTCGGTCCACCAAATGGCCATTCCCCGCGCGTAATTCTCGCAAAAATTTAGTAAATCGCCGTCAATTTTCCCCGTTCGTGTACACAGACCAAAGCTAAAAGGCATAAGGAGGGGGTTGGCTAAAAAGCAGTGGCCGGGAAAAAAGGAGGAGCGCTAAACGATGCGGAGTAAGTGGCTCGTAAAGATAAAAAATACACTGTGTCCTCCCCATCGCCATTGAAGTTTCATCACTTCGAGAGAGAGAGAGAGGGATTCCCCCGATTGAAGTAGTCATTACACAACCGGTACCCGCGGCGGCACAAATTTCAGCACGTCGCGCAGGGGATGAAAAAATTCCGCAGCTTTAATCGGCTTAAAACGTCAGAAAAATCTGAAGACTGCGAAGTACTTTGAAGAGTTCATTAAGTGGGCGTTAATTAGCCATTCGAAGCTTGTAACCGCACGAACCGCAGGGGTCGGGGGGGACGGAGACGAGTTTGCCTTTCTTATGCGCATGTGTTCGCGACTTCGCGAAGTAATCGGCTCCGACTGTCCCTCCGCTGTGCGCTTCGCTTCCCTCCTCGTATGTTCTCGAGAGAGAAGAGCAAGAACCAGATGGAGAGAGAGAGAGAGAGAGAGAGAGAGAAAGAAGTGAAATTCCTGAAGTGTATCACGCGACTTCTCTCCTTCTTTCGTTCGCTCTCGCGACTTTTCTCCCTGCAGCAAAGTGGGGACCACCCGCACGCACTCAGGACTTCCTCCTCGTCTCCCGTCTCTCGTCTCCCGTGTCTTCTTCTTCTTCTCCTCTTCCTTCTCCGCCTTCTTCTTCTTCTTCCTCTTCTTTCCGATTACTTCCCTCTCGCTTCCACTCGCTGCATAGGATGTCCCAGTTTCTTACTTTCCTTTCCCTTCCTTCTCATTGGATATATATATATCTTTTATCGTCTCCGTGATTTTCTTTACTTCCTCGTGCTTCGCCTCTCTGTAATTCAATTCTTTTTTCTCCTGTATACACTTGCGGATATGTAAAAAGATAGGGCCATTCGAAGTTATAGTGTCTATTGTAAAGTAAAGCTGTAAAGTCGCGCGATTGCCTTCGCGGAATCCGCAGGATGTTGCCGCGCGCTTTTCCCATCAGCTTACATTGAACTGGCAAAAGTGTGATGCGACTTATTGCAACGAGTTGGTAGAAGAATCGTATTTCAATAAATAATCCGTAACGATATAAGATTGCACCTATTTTTCTCCATTATGTACAGAATTGTAAATTTACAGATCAAATTTTAAGGATTGGTTAAAATTCAAGTGCGTAAACGTTTATAATGTGGCAATATAAACTATGACGCGCGAAATTGGGTCACTATAGAATACAATTCCCAAATAGTATGTCTTTTGGAGTATGTGTTTTTTTGAGAGCGTTACATACACACACATAGAGATTCGTTATCCGTTGATTTGCCTTTTCTCTTTTGTGTTTTCGCGCTTTTTTACACTGCAGCCTCTATCCTCTAGCAAAGCCATTGTTAGCTTTTGCTTTTTAGAAAATTTGTCGCCTTTCTACACACTTCCATCTCCTCCGCATTAATTCTCTTCTTTTCACATTCTCTCTAATCTCGTTCAACATCGCGTTTGTAAAATATTCGTGCGTTCCTTAAAATATCTCTACTCTTGCATACATGGGTAGGTCGCGAATTGTCCAGTAGACTAATGCGCGACTGGTATGCTATGAAATTAAAATTTCGTCTGACTTTTTCATTAGCCCCTGCTCCTTTATTAATTTAATTGTTTGATGAAAGTTCACGACAGTTCAATTAGGAAAATGAGGTTTTATGATTTTTCAATTGCGTTAATTTACTTATAAGAGCTATATGAATTTTACCAGAAATTTTTAAATATTAATGTATATATGTTATTATAAAATCTTATGTGTAAAATGAATATTAATATATATCGATAAATTTCGATAAAAAAATGTATTTCAATCGTTATTCGATTTTCAGTTTAATACTTAATTTAGACTACCTATAAAGATTATAAAAACGAACAGAACAAAATTTCGTAAGGTAATACAATATTGTTATAGTAAAAGTGTATATACAGACAAAGTCGAGAAGAATATTAAAAAATCTCGTAGCATAATTGAAGCTGGAATCGATATTGCACAGTATAATGCATTTTATTTTTTTTATTTTTTTTTTAAGGCTTTTGAAGAAACTTTTCCATTTAATTTGCATAGCAAACATGCTCGGAAAAAGCAAAGAGAAAGTTCGATAAAACAAAAATCTATGTGTGCGTCAGTGTAAACTGTAAAGTTCAATCGAGTTTCAAAATTTTACCGTATAATTGGTCGCAAAAAAGCAAATTTCCGTAACATCTTTATATCCAAAATTCCTTTTCCAAGCGAATCAGTTGAACAAAAAAAGTAAACCTATAATCCAAGATTGTAAAATGCCGCGGCGCTGAGAGAGAGAGAGGGAGAGAGAAGTAATCGCGAAGCGCGTGAAACACACTGGCAGCTCGCGGGTAAGCCGATCTCCTTATAGCCTGCACACCTTCTCCTTTACACCCGAAGACGGAAACGCGCGGCGATGCACATGGGAAACTGGCGATGCGCACGTGCTCTCATCGGTTGTGCCGCTTTCCCAGATTTCCGCAAGCAGATTTCTCGCCCTCCGTGTGTATATACTGCAGCCTAGACACAGCCACACGACGACGACGACGACGACGACGACCACCGTGCATGCAAGTGTGCGGCTTGCCGCGCGGTTCACTTTGAAAGCCGAGAGAGAGAGAGAGAAGGGAACTTCTCCTCCTCGCCCTCTCGCTCGCTATCTCGTCTTGGGCCTCTATACTATACTCTGATGGCAGGCGGCGCGGCGCGGGTCGTGCCTGCCTGCCTGGCCTGCGCGTCATTGACGTCGTCATTCTCGTCGTCCGTCTCTCTTGTGTCCAAGAGAGAGAGAGAGAGAGAGAGAGAGAGAGAGAGGAGTAGTAGGTGGGGAAGGGGGGAGGATGGAGGAGAGAGGACGGGCCCAAGAGGATATAATTATTGGCCTCGGTAGACCTATCACTCTTCGTGCGCCCGAGTCTCTCTCTCTCTCTCTCTCTCTCTCTCGCTGTGCATATCGTCTGCCCGTACACATCGGGTCTGCTGCACAGCGCGGGTTTGCGCTGCACACACACACGCACACACACACGTAGATGTGGTTGTGCCTTTGAGTTGGCGGATGCGATCGCTCAACGCGGCTCTCTGGATGCCTGTGTATAGTAGGCCTATACCTGCGATTGAGTTGTATTATACGTGTGCGCGATATACTCGTCGCGTGGTGTACCGGGTATGTATTTCTTTTTCTTTATTTAAAAAAAAAGGCGATCGAGGAGTTGACGTGTAATTTTTAGGTTCTTTATTTTACAGGTTGTGCTTTAATTTTGTAATGTTAATGCCCTCATTTGGATTGATATGGAATGTGGAAGCAGACTAAAGCTTATGTCAATGAAAATTGTATAAGCACAATGGAAGAAGCGTGGAGGGCCTTTGAGTGGACAATCGTATACCCTATCGTCAAAATTCATTTTTCGAAGCTCGGATATATTTTTTGTAGGAAATATTTTTACTGAAATTCTTTCGTAATATATAAACTACTATAGAGATGTGTGCGTGTTCCATTTAAAACATTTTAAAAAAGGGCGACGAATAAAGTTCAAAAGGAAATCAGTTTTTGCACGAATCGAAATCTAGAAATGTTGTTATTAATATATAGATCATTTTCACTTGAAACTTCCTAGTTTTCCATGAAAAACCAATTACAGTAATAAATCAACATTTCAAAATCGATTTAAAAAAAAAACTGTTGTGTGCCCCAAGGCATCAAATCATCTATTATATAATATATCAATCCTACAATAGGTATATATATCTATTACAAATATTTTTCTAACTAAATTCAGCGTAAAACGTTCCCATTACATTCTCTCTGTATCCTTAATTTCCTACCACTCAATATCGATTGTTATAATTAAGTGGATATATAGTCGCTACTAATCGAGCGTGCCAAGTTAGCATGAAATCGAAAGTAGGGCCCCCCGAGAGGAAGTAAAAAGTACCGAATCGAACGCATCACGTACGTACCTCGAGCGTTTATAAAATTATGATCTAAACGATCGGGCTGAAGAAAAAAACAAGGATATATATACTTATATAGAAGACGAATCGCCATCAAAAGCAACGAGGTGCGCGCACACATACACACGGACACAGGCGGAGACAGGCTACAGCGAGAGTATCGTGGTCGACTCTTGGCGCAGCGTAGCTTATACACAACACAGGCTCCGGGAGACCTCTGGAATGTCCGAGGGGCACAAAGGGCTGGGTTGCTCCCTTTTCCGCTCTTTCTTGTCCTTTTTTATTCGCCAGTCTCTCTCTCTCTCTCTCTCTCTCTCTCTCTCTCTCCTTCATCTCCTCCCAGTAGAGATCGCGTTCGCCATGACTCGCCTTTTTTGTCTTCTCGGGGGCCTCTCGGCTCCTTTTGCGGCACACTGCACGCGCGCGCACGCCTGCGTCCTTATGCCTCCCAACTCTATACGTGTACACGACACACACACACGCACACGTACGAGCAGAAGCAGGGAATTGTTCTTCAAAATCTAAATTATAGTTCGCCGACGCGTGTTACGAATCGTGCGCGCACGCGGGCTTTTTTTCTCGCGGCCTAATTGCCGGGAGACAAAGGGCATACGTACACGGCCGAGCTGCGGAGCTATTCGTTTTTTTTTTTTTTTTCGTTTTGTTTTGGTCAGGACCGCTTTTGGAGGGCTGGTTATAATACACAAGACTACATGTACGCAGAATTTAGCGCTTCGCGTTTTCAAAGTGAAATAGACTTTCGGTGGGGCCGGTATATACGGGGCGGTATACACTCAGTCAAGACTCTAATTTCGCGCGAATGGCTACGCGCTCGCAGAGCGAGTGAATCAACAAGACAAATAGATTGCGCCCGAGCGCGTTTGAGGAGATTCTTTCTTTTTTTTTTATTTCGTTTTCGTGATCGCGGGGGTTATTTATCGTTCGAGTTTATATTTTGAGCTGAAATGTTTATGGATCGGTAATTAACGGGAATGTTTATTTTATCGAATGTTTAGGTACAGTTTTAAAAATAAAATAAATTTTCGTTTTAGTGCTTTCGGCTGCGCGAGCTACGCGTGGATTTGTTTGACGACAACGATTGATTACAATTAATTTTAATTTGTAAAATATTTTTGTTTCAAATAAAACGAATATACCGCTTTGTACGCAATATAGTGTATATTTAATCTAAGATTTAATATAATTAATTTAAAATATGCATTAATTTAAGAATTATACATTCTACTGTTGTGTTTTTGACTTAATTATTACTATAAACATGTTAGCACATCAAAAGTTTTCACACCCAAAGTTTGAACGTAAATTATTTATATTATATCTGCTTATACGCTTGTATATGTATACAATTTTTAAGCTTATTCCATAATGCAAAGTTAATGCAGTCACTGTAATGGTCTCCCTACTGTATAATGCATAATGAATAAAAACTCATCAAAAGTTTCTTTTTCAATTCGCATAACATTATAAAATAAATAGGAATTTACTAACTTTCCTAAAAGTTATATTTTTCAAAATAATAAGTACGGAAAAAGTCCGTCGGCTGCGTGCAAATTAGATATAAACTTGATTAATCCCCCCGGACACTCGGTGTACCAGCGTCATCCAAATCAAAACCCACCACAGCAGCAAAATATAAAAGGAATATTAACCGAGAGTAGGAGATCGTCGCCATCGAGAAGCCGCTAAAATCAACACCGTACCGTCGACCACGTACACGTTATATATCCGGTATACTAAATCATGGCAAACTGTTATCATTGGTAGAAAAGCAGTTGTCGCACCGCGCAGTCTGTGTTTGACGTTAGTGTGCATAGCTGTTAGTAAGCGAATCTCTTCGGTGCGGCCGTCATCCCAGGGACGCGAGCTTGACTTCCATCACCGCAATCCTCGTATATATAGCTCCAAGTCTAGCTCGTGCACTCGGGGGGTGGGGGGCGATGTTTGCAGTGTCGCAGCGCTGCATCGGCTGTTGCACTTGGTCCGCTCGCGCTCGTATAGGTATATGTTTCGGCTGGAATATACTCGACCCTCCGAGTGCTGGATCTGTGCCGTGCACCGAGTGGTCCGACGTAAATGCATGGATTGGTACGCGAGTGACGGTGGGAGCCAACAGCCGCTATATGCTAAACAAGGTAAGACAAGTGCGTTGGGAAATTTAACGTAAACGAGTCGCGGCCGAATTCCCCGCTGAAACGAAGGGGTCGTGTGTTTTATGACGGCGATTTTTATTAGCGCCGAATGACGTGTTCGCGTAAGAATAAGCTTTTACCTTCCGTGTAACTTTGAATTTGCACTTTGTACTTACATATTTTATTGGATGCTCTATTCCGTGTAGCATTTGAATGAAACGAGTTGCATTAAAGTACAGATGATCGAATAAGGAGAATTCAGAGCAAAGAGAAAAGTATATATATATGCACGCGGCGAGTGTCGGCACTTGCGCTCCAAGGCCTATACATAAGAGGAAGCCGGTATGGTATACAGAGGAAAGTTCGAAAGAAGAGCCATGCCCGGTAAAGGCATATCGCGTGTTTCGAGCTTGAAAAGGCGACTAGAAAGTAAGTAATCGCTCGGCACTAATTTTACCGCTCGCGCATTCGCCATGAAAGAGCCCGAAAAAGACTCTGCAGTCCTAATACGCGCACCGCGTGTCCGTCCGATAAGCGCCTACGCTGCACCACAGCAAAAGCCACGAGAGGTAGACGAATATGGAAAAAGAAAATGAGCCTCGCGGCTTCGCGCGAAAGTAATGAGAGAAGAGATTTTCCCTGGTGTATATATGTAGACGTCGCGCACTGCGAAGGGACGGATTAGCAGGAACAGCGCGGCGGCGGCGGCGGCGGCGAGGCTTTTGAGCGCGCGGGAAATTTTCTAATTTCGTACATATATACACGCTCTAAAGTGTAATTAGGTGGTTTAATTAAGTGCCAGACTCCCTGAATGGAAAATTTAAGATCGAATTCGTTGCGCGCGCCGGTGCAGCAGCGCTTTACTTTTAGCGCGGCCGCGAATATACGAAGGGATTATAATAACGTTATAGGGGGAGAGGCCCCGCGGCGGCGAGCTAAAAATAATGTAATTTTATTAAAATCTTAATGATCACGCTAGACATTAATGGCGATGCAATTAACGATATTCTCTACCGACTGGAGAAAAAGTTAATTATTACGGTCGAGACTCGCTGTGTGATCTTATAAAGCGATATGAAATTTGGATGGTCTTATGTGGGTCAAAGTATATGCGAAAATTCAGACTTGCGGAATGAGACATAAAAGGCTAGCCTTATAAATATTATGCAGCTTGAATTTTTCCATCGGACCCAGCTTTGCATTGCATAACTCGTGAATGTCCTTTGGGCATACATTATTTTAAACATTGTAATCGCAAAAGATTGCAGCGAATTTTAAATTCTCTCTCTCCTTTTCGTTTCTGTAGTACATTACATTTATAATGATATCGCTTATGTATAAAATAACGAGAACTGATATGAATGATTAAATATATGTATATTGGGTGTTCAATTTGAATTTAAGTAATTGGGATACTCGAAGAAAATATTTATCAACATTACTGCTTACGATGAGTTCGTAGTTTACATGGGCCTCGTATTACATCACTAGTGCACATCAGCCGCATCGCTATAAATCGCTACATTATTATGCCGCTGTCAATTTAGTCATTGCGAAAACTCGCATTAAGCTCGGATTACATCTGCTCAACCTGAAAATATTTTCATCATACAGATTATCTTTCACGTAAGCCTCCGTACAACATTTCTCTTGCCTGCGGGGCATTATTGGAAAAATCTTTGATATATTAATAATCCGGTGAGCACGAAAACTTAGTCGGAATAGAAAATATACTCTCTAATCTTACAACATAAAAATTCATCGTGCAGAAAAAAGAAAATAATAAAGTAAGAAAGCTCAATTGTATATCCCCGTGCGTCGGTTTGATAAAAAAAAAACCACACTCGTCCTATACATACGTTCTAGAAATTTCTCCTCCAATCAAATATAAACTCATTGAAACAGCGAATTCGTTAAGCATATTCAGCGGGAGTGCGAGAAAGCGCCAAAGCGAATCATAAGGATATATGTAGCTGCAGCATGTGTATAACGAATTCATGGAGAGACGAAAAGCTGCGGCAAAGAGAGTCGACTGCACGTGTATGATATATCCGCATGGGTCATATCGCGGACGAGAGAAGAAGACGAGAGGAGGAGAAGAAGGAGGAGGAGGAGGAGGAGGAGAAAGAGGAGAGGCATGAGTCGAGCTGAACGAAGAGGCGCACACACAACGGGACCCGGAGCACTTTAATTGTCCGAAATTAAACGAGGAGCACCTGCAGGAGAGAGAGAGAGAGAGAGAGAGCAACTCGCGCAGCTCGTTCCTTCCCTTCAGCTAACAAGGCGGTAATAACCCGGTTCCGAGCCTCACGATCCTCTCTCTCTCTATCTATCTCTCTCTTGCTTGCTCCATCCTTCGGCGGAAGGACTATATACATCTCGCCCACCGTCCTTATCCTATGTTATGCGCTTCGCGCTCCACACACACACACACACACACAGAGAGAGCGTTGTATATAGATACATGCAGTTGGTGTGCGTGTGTGTGTGTGTGTGTGTGCGTGCCTACCTTAGCCTCCCCCTACTTTGGCTGCAGCACAGCACCGCCACCGCGGCAACCGCCATAAAGTTGATTGTATGTTGGATTTATAAACGAGGCCTCGTTCAGCCGAGCTCTCGGCCAACTATATCTCTGCCTCTCTCTCTCTCGCTCTCCCTCTCTCTCTCTCTCTCTCTCACTCTCTTCCTCTCCTTCTCGCTCGCACTTGCTGCAGCCAAGCGGCGACAGCGACAGGTGCTTCCGTCTGCCGCGAGCGCGAGATGTATAATATATACATCTATACACGTGCACTTATAGAGATATATATATGTATATGTACAATATAAGCGGCGTGCGTTTATACGTCTTCCATCTCTCTTTCGTTTGCTTGCGATCCCTTTATACAAGCGTCTCTCTCTCTCTCTCTTCTTCACCCCTTTAATTTTGCGAAGAGAAATTCGACGAGTACCGCGTCGGCCTCTCAGGCTTCGTGATTTTTCGGGCGCTCGGGAAAGAAGAGGGAAGAAGGAAGGGAGGGGGAATTCCTTTCGACTAGAAAATCAGGGACCTTCAGAGTCGATCGTCGTCAACGTCAACCGATCCCCGTGTGCGCCACTCGCGAGCGACTCCGCTGCAGTGTGCACGCACTTTATGCGCACGCGGCGCGAAGCCCAAAATCTCCTCGTCCGCTCGCAGCTCTACACACGTGCATATATGCACCCGGGGCTTCGCTACTTCTTTTCTCTCTCTTTCCCTCTCATCCGCGTACCCCAACTCCTTCATCGAGGCGAATCTCTCTCGTCTTATAAATACGCTCGTTCGATCTGTCAACGATGCTGCGGCGGCGCTCCGATGTACTTGTCTTTATTTTTTTTCCCTTCGCTCTGCTTCTTTTCTTTCCTTTTTTTTTTTATTTGATGGTAGCCTGTTGAAGGCTGTGAGATCGCGCGTAAGCCTTCGCCTCGGCGGTCGATCGACCTGTGTGTGTATACCTAATGCACGGGAGATTGATTTTGTCGATTTGCGGAAAGATTAAAGTGATTAATCGACGATTAGGGCCCTCTTGACGATGTGGCCCCGTATGTTTCGCCTCATTTTATTCGCCTCTCGCTGTGATTGATAATCGAACGCTTTATAATGTATGTGTGTGTGTGTGTGTGTGTTCTTTCAGCGACGACGAGTGTGGATTTTTTCCGATGTGCTCGATGTATTATGATTGATTTGCCGAGTACCTACAGTGGAATGTACGGGTCTTTTATAGTCCTAGGATTTAATTCTAATGGTATAAGTCTGCGTGTGTGCTTTTTTTGTTCGTGATTTTCAGACAAGATTGAATGATCCGTCAATTGATTTGAGCACTTTTTTATTTCGCGTGAGATGCTGCGAAGCCACGTCAGCGAGTAAAAAAGCAAGCGAACACCAAGCTGAACAATGGAATCAAAATGCGAATGATGGAATAACAATCTCAATTTTTTATTAATCTTACATTATTTTTAAAAGAAAATCCGGCGGAAAATCTGCAGAATTCAAGAATTCTATTGGCTAAATCTTGTGAAATTTTTTGCAGAGCTAATATCAAAAGTTTTATAACAATGATAAATAAAGACCATACGATCGCCCATTATACATACACATAATTATTACTTATCAATTCATTATACGTTGAACCAACCGAATACGTAAGTAACTCCATTTGCATCCGCGGCGCTCCTATACATTATATAAAAAACAGCCCCGAGCATACCCCCCAAAAAGCCATCATAAATATATTTCATCCCCGAAAAACAAACATTTCATCCAAAGACAAAAGAGGGGGTGGGGGGGGGGGGCAGTCGTATAGCTGTCACCAATATACCCCCTCCCCTCCCCCAAGCCATTTACATATTTTGCATTTCGCGCGGCAATATAGGTCTCAACTTTCCCAAAACACATGCTGCACGCAGCTAAAAGCCCCCCGTCTATACTCACACGTATATTAGCAATAATGGTCGTCGCGCGAGGGTCGAATATAATACTATATCGCTTTACTCCGGTCCATTTGTTTATGCGTATAATTGTAAAAGCTGTATCGGATGTCGCACTTCAAACAGACACACACGGATATGTATAAATATATATGTATATATATATATGTACGCGGAGAGGGAAAAATTTGCAAACGTATTGGCGCTATATATAGGAGCGCGCGATAATCAATGCTGTAGACTGTATATACGCGAGCTGCGCGTAAGCAAGCAAGAGAGCCTCATAATTATAGCAAGCCATACGCACAAATTGGTTTCGTGTTCCCGGATAATCAATTCCCATTAAACGCACCGCTAATAGAAGTAAAGTGCTTATATATATAATTAATCGTTGACGGACTATTTTTAAATACTCCTGCATACATATATGCACGCACACACACACAAACACTCACACACACACACACACAGGCATAGAGACGTAATAATGTTGCGTCGTTAATTTTCGTTAAGCTTTAAAACGCATTTGGCCGCTGGAATTTCGCAAAAATAACCTGCGCTGGAGGTAGCCGCACGGTCCATTTGCGCGCGCGCGTGTGTATGCGCGCGTGTGTGTGTGTGTGTGTGTGTGTGTGTAAACGACGACAGCTGTAAATTATCCCTCTAACTCTTTGTAATAACGATAATAATCGAGTGTGCGTGCGCTGTCGATTCAATTAGACGCATATACCCTGCATATATACGGACTCGCAGTCTCTTCACCGCGAAAAGAAAGCAAATTGAAAGAGAGAGAAAGAAGGAGACGAAAAAAAAGCAATAAGACCTAAGTATAACGATTTTCTCTCGGGAGCACCGCGTTCGTGAAATTTTGACGTTTCCGCGCGTGTTTGCGTGTGTGCGTGTGTGCGTGTGTGCGTACATAGGGCGAATGCACAATAAGCGTAATAACCGCTATAATTGAAATGAGTCTCGCTCGAGTTTTGGAGCGCACGGAAATATTTGGAGGATACAAAAGAAGTGTATGGAGTATTGCAGAGCCAACCGAGTATTCGTATATGTACTATATATGCATAAGTATACACGATCGTTTTCTCACTTTATATTCTACCAATTTTACTCGCTCTGTAGCTACTTATCTCTCGTCTGCCCTCGCCCAAGCTCCGATTCATCCCTTGTCCGTCTCCCTCTCTCTCTCTCTCACGCGGATCGGGCCCTAAAAATCTCTCGGTGTTCAGTATACACGTCGAGGCGATATCCTCGCAGCTTCTCTCTCACTCTCTCGCTCAGCACGCTCCTCTTTGCAGGACAACACTGCTCTAACTATATTTTCGTGCGGCGATAATAGATATTATTGCCGGCCATCAGCATCGCACCGCTCTCTCGCCTACCCCCGTCTATATATGTATATACACACACAGACACACTCTGCACAGGTTCAAGAGAAAGAATATATATACTCTCTCGAGGGGGCCTCTCTCTCTCTCTCTCTCTCTCTCTCTCTCTCTCTCTCTTGCTTCATTCTTTGTTGAAACTAGCGCTTAAGGAGACCCGCCGCCAGGAAAATTCAAGGATGCGCCTCAGTCACGAGCTTGACTTTAGCCGGCCTTCGAAGATCATAAACGAGGAGAAAAGAGAATATAACGAAAGCCAGCTGAGAGAGAGAGAGAGAGAGAGAGAGAGCCGTGCAGCGGAATACGAAAGGAAAGAGAGGAGGAGGATGAGAAGGAGGAGGAGGAGGAGGGTGGAGAGGAGGTGGAGGAGAAGGAGGCTCCCATGCTCGTGTAATCTGGTCCCAGAGTAATTGTACGTTATACGTCAGGGGCGAGCGAGACGTCGGCGAAAAATCACGGCTCGTTCCCTCGGATTCTTCTTCTTCTTCTTCTTCTCCTTCTTCTCTTTCTCCTTCTTCTCTCTCTACCTCTCTCGCTCGCGCTATCTTCCTCTTATATTCGCTGCAGCCACTTTCCTATATGTATATACACTACTTGCAGTACAGCCATGCTGTCTTCCCTTGCTCCCTTTCTCTCTCTCTCTCTCTCTCTCTCTCTCTCTCTCTCTCTCTCTCACTCTCTTGCAAGCATATTCTCTCCGATCCTCCGGTATGTGCCAGTCCAAGAGAGAGCGAGAGAGAGAAAGAGAGAGAG
>UELU01141565.1:0-12401 GCA_900490025.1 Megastigmus dorsalis
ATATATATATGTGTGTGTGTGTATATATGTATATATACACACACATAAATGTATACGTAATTATAAGAAAGTCATGCACACCTCAATCTTTCTGCCCTCAACCACGGTGCCGTGTAGCCTCTCACGTGCCCGGTCCGCGTCAGCACTATTTGCGAATGTTACAAAACCGAATCCCTGCATGCAAGGACAGACAAAACAACATGCATTAAACTCAACTTACAGACTGCTGCGCTCCGCATGCACTTGCACATCGACATTGCTTTATGTATTTCCTTTTTTCAGTTGTCACAATATAAGCCCATATATTTTCTATTTACCACATAAATTTCTTTACCTATTTCATAGAAAATTTCACACAGAATAAGCCATTGTTGTCATTTCTAAAAAATTTCAGTGGAGACAAAATTTATTTATCCGAAAATTATCAAATATACCGCGCTCGCGAACGGTTCAATTTTCTATTACGTACGGAACTATATTATTGGTAAATCGCTCCTTCATGCAAGCAGCTATCCCTAGTGGTAACTAATTGATTATTACTCAATGTTAGTATGCTCAAAAATTAATTGGTTAGCACAAAACCCACCACAGAAAAAAGTAAAATATTTTTAAGAATTTTACAAAATTATTTGTATGCTACTATTCAAGCTTAAATTTGTTTATCGTAAAAATGATAAATTCATTACTCACGTACGGTAATGCACGAATACATCAGTTAGTATGTAAAATTTTTTAATAATATTCATCAATACGCGTTTATTTTGAGCCTCTTTTTTTCTTTTCTAACATAATAATACTGACTATTTATCAATATTCATTAAACCGAAATGTTCATCAATAAATTTAATATTGGAGTTAAGTAAATAGTCTATCGTTAATATGAAATTGTAATATTCATTTGGAATAAGTTATAAAAACAGCGCAAATAAAAAATAATTATTAAAAAATATTATTAAAAAAGTGCACTTAAATCGTCAACATGTAACCTTTACAAAAAATTGCTTCAAAACACACTACTAACTTTGTCAGTTTTTTAGTCAATGTAACTTTATCTTTTATAAAGTGATAGGTTGAGTTCTATATATTAGAGACTCTTTAACTCCCTATTTTTTTCTGCTAATTTAGGGTTCCTCATAGGATTCCGTGACCGCTTAATGGTTCACCCAGCTTTTTTAAGCATGGCCGCTACATGTCACTTATATTATCGTTATTGTAAAAAGTGTCAAACTTAACAACTAAACATAAATTTCAATCGTGATAAAAATTAGTTACAGCATTTTGTTAAAGTAAAGATGTACGTATGTTATCAAGTAAATAGATATCAAGTAAGTTGATAATATGAAAGTTATTGTAAGATGAAGAATAATAATTTGTCACAAAAGTATTGCACGTGTAACTTGATGAATAAGACAAAACAAAAGTTTTCTCTATTTAACATTCTTTATAAGGAGCGATTGCTTCAAGATAACAGTGAAAAAATGATCAAAATCGCTTCAGTAAGCTAAAAATAACCTCCCAAAGGGTTTGAGATACGAGGGGAACTTGTAGTATCTAAAGTTGTACGAGTGCTGTCCATGAAAAAGCATACGCACTACTCGCAACATAACATTTGCCTAGCGTGAATGAAAAGGATTTTAAAATTGCAATGTTTCAAAATTTTGGCAAACTATTCTTGAATGGACTAAAATACTTATGGAATACTCTAAAACTTTAAAACATATTTCGAAATAATAATAAAAAATACAAAATAAAATCCCGCTTTTAATGTTGCATATTTTTTTATTCAAACGATAAAGGTTCGCTAGGAATTTCCGAATTTCGAAATTTTTAATTCACAGTATTATTTAGTAAGGGTTAAAGAAGGTTTCAGTTAGAAGTCAAAATTTTTAACCTTTAGAGGCCCAGGATACACCATTTGGCGTAAGGCCACTGACCTCCAAACATTTGACATCAATTCAGACTTTTATCATATGCTTCAGATCATTTTTCTATAGACACAACCATTTTTTTAAATTCCTCAAACATCGGCCCTCTAAAGGTTATTAATTATTCTTATTAATTATTGTTTTTATTCTAATTAATTCTAATCATCTTTTATAACAAAGTGCCGGACCTGTAAAGGTTAATAGTTCAAAAGATATGAGTGTTTTTGTTGTTCAAGCGTTATGCACCTTTCACTGTCATCTTGATTGACTTTTCCATAAAAGTCTATGAATAAAAAGCAAACTTTAACCGTACACAGATATTCTTTGACGGAAAATTTGAGATACGTATCTCGGCATTAGAGCCAATGGGCCCTAGGACCTAAAGTAAGATCCATTTTATAGCTTTTATAATTTATATAGCAAGGTGAATACGCATCGTTGTAAATCTTGTAAAGTACAAGTAAAAAGTATGGACGATAACTTTATTAACACATTACCCGCACTTGTATGGAGAGTGGAATTTTTCACGCTTTTCAAGTGGAAGAGAAAAAGTTAATAGCTGCAGTAAAAGTACGCGAATACACATTAGTACAT
Source organism: Megastigmus dorsalis (assembly GCA_900490025.1). Taxonomy (NCBI): domain Eukaryota; kingdom Metazoa; phylum Arthropoda; class Insecta; order Hymenoptera; family Megastigmidae; genus Megastigmus; species Megastigmus dorsalis. The sequence goes on from UELU01141565.1 coordinate 2,520, forward strand.
AAAATTGTCTATTCTTATTTAATAAATAGTCTATTTTCTGTACTAGTTGCGCAATGTACTATTTCCAAACTCCACTCAAGTTATTTTGATTCAGAGTTTCAGAATACGGAATTAAAAACTGGGTAGTGTCGGATATATCAAGCGGCCACTGAGTTCTATGAATGGCCCTAAACTCCACTCAACTTTCGACGCTGTCGCTTTTTATCTAATCGTTTTGGAATATCCAAAATTTCCTAAATGTAAATAAGGAAAAGTACCACTAATTGAATGATTAAGGGTGCTATGAAATTCAATCATATGTAATAGCATATATTAATTTATTTGTTTAAAAAAAAGTTTTGATTTAATAGACAAAAGTTAGTATTATTTAAGGGGACAAGCCGGTCTTGTACCAGTTAAAAAAACATTTTAAATTTGTTAATAACATTTTACCTTTAACAAACTTTATAAAAGACAAATTTTTCTTAGTATAATAGACAATACTTTTAGCAGTATTTTAAGACCTGCTAAGCTCAATTATATCAATTTGATTCTTCGATACATATTTTGAGAAAACTCAAAAAATAAGTGTTTACAAAAATATTTAAAAAAAAGTAGAAAAATAAGAAAAAAAGGGTAATAAAAGAAATAATTTTTTTTTAATTTGTAAAACCTCAACTCCCATGGATTACTTAGATCATAACTACGAACTATTAATGAGAAAAAATGGGATGATCTCGCTACAAATGTCTCAGATATCAGGATCTTATGTTTACGTATAAGGTTCTTCATCGAATTCTAAAATATTCTGATCTGATTCAACTATTTGAGCACCGAGATACACATCACATTAGATACCCTCGCCTATTGAGAGAACTTTCAACCTCTTCAAGTTTTATTTTTCACCCCCACTCAAAAAGATCCGTCGATTATGGAATGCTGCTACACTTCACAATAATATAAATTGTAATATTAGTACTTGCGAGAGGCTGACTAGAATGTAATTGAAATCTATTTTTTTCTACCTAGAAATATGTAATGAAATTAAATTTATAAAAATTATTCTATCTTTGCGTTAGAATGCACTAAGTGCAAATTTGAATTGTATCCTTTATTTTGGATCCATGCCTCCTAAATCAATAAAGTATTGTTATACCAACGATGTAAAAGGATTTGGTCCTCTTAATAATAAATAAATAAATAAACAAATAAACAAATAAACAAATAAATAAATAAATTTTCTTAAATTCTGTTCAATGCACATTAAAGGGGATTAAAAATAACCTTCATTTTAAAATCAAGATTTGGCTTTGAAACCGTGTGGTAAAGTTATTTTGTAGCAATACTGGGTTGGTACGCATCTAAAAATTTAATTGATACAATTAAGTGTATGAGGTCTCAAAATACTGTTAAAAGTATTGTTATTTAGTAAGATAAATTTGCCTTTTATAAAGTTTGTTAAAGGTAAATTGTTATTAACAAATTTAGAATGATTTATGCAACATCGGCTTGTCGTCTTAAAACATATTTTTATCAATACGTATAATAACTTCATGTCCCAGTAACCGGAAAATGTAAAAAATATAAAAATTTTATAATAATAAAAAGAAATAAATACTGCACATTTTTGTTATAAATAATTAAGAAGTTCGAAAAGGTATAGATTTTTAATTTTATTATAATATTATCATTATTATTTATTTATTATTATAACAATCGGCTTGAATATGTAATTAGTTGGATACGCGCAATCCAATTATTTACGAAAAGCAACTAAATATTATGTTGGTGCCCGAACTATTTAATGAATTCAACTAAAGCTTATTTGCTTTTATTAAATAATTTAATTTGAAGAATTCAACTAAATATCTTTTTAAGTCAACGAATTTTTTTCAGTGTAATCAATTTACCCAATTTATGACTGCTTTAGTGACAGAGCATGTCAATTATAAACAATTTTATGTAACTATTAACTTAACCATTTTCTATCTGATTTTTATGACTATCCAATCAATTCGTGTGCGTAACAAGCTTCTTTTTTATTTCGCAAGCGATTTCTAATATTGTCACGAGCCCAGTTTTTTGGTCACTCAAGGGTAGTTTACATGTTTCTTCAGTGCATAAAAAAGTTAATAAAAACCGACGCTTCTTTTATTATTATAGTGTATTAAGATTAAAAAGTACAAAGCATAAAGCAATAAGGAGAAAAGTTGTTAATCCTTTACGCCAATTAATCTTGGCTCTACGATGGCTCGGTCGACTCAGCGAATAGTCGCAATCGCTGTCAAAATTTACTTGTGCTTCGTTCATTAGTACCCCTGTCGTAGATTAGCACCATTATACTCCTGTTGTAGATTAGCAGTGCGTTTACAATGGATCTTTTGATAAAATAATGACAATATTACGAAAAACGAACCAACATCGGGGCTCGTGATAATTTTAAGCTATTTAATATGAAAAATTCCCTGAAACATCTATGTTCAGACTCTTAAAAATGCAAACCTGTGTATAATAACTACCATAAAGCTTGAAAAATAGCAAATACAATAATAAATTTTCTTTTGAAAATGCTGGAATCACAAGTGCAGAAATAAATCTTAATTTTAAATATGCACAACTTCGAGAGATAGTTTATTTAAAAAAAGCATATTTTTTTTAATTTTTTTTCAATTATGAAGATTAGGTAGTAAGAGTTTTCTGCAATGCTTTTATTTTTGTTTTTATGTCAATTCTCTATAACTCATGACGGTAACTTATTCTTTTTGGTGAAAAAATTCCTATAAAAAAGTTTTTCTTCTGTCACATATAATCTGAAATATACAAATCGATTGAAAGTTAATGTTTGCGAATGAAAAGCAGCTCGAATATCTACGCTATCATGAATCATATTAAATGATTAATGTCTGACAAAGTAGAGTAAGCCCCATCAAAGTAGTAGTAACAATTGATGCATTAAGGCGTAATCAATTGCTGTATTGCATGTAAAGTTAATGTAAAGTGTTACCATTATTCTGCATCGGAGTTACACTTTTATTTGTAGCAAATGTCGATGTACAGTGCTGCAAGCGCGTCATACGGCTTACGAAGACGCACCAAACAACGTGCAACAAATATAAGTAAATATAAAATCATGGTAAGAAATCATGGTCATGGATACATTAATCATCTCATTATCATATGATATCATACGATATCTTATTATATCATATCATATCATATCATATCATATCATATCAATACCATATCATATCATATCATAAAACGTATTATATTTTTATGATCATCGTCATATCATAAATACTAAAAATATATTTTTATTTTTCTCAAAACTGGGATTTGTAGATAAAGTAGGAGATATGAAGGAAAACGTGTATATTTATTTCTACGCAAGTATGTGTTTATATGACATAAAGAATTGTACAATAGACAACTTCGTGGAAAGTTGTTACATCATTGAAAAATGTAGTGAATATATTTAAATCAACCTTAAAGGGACACCGATGACGACTCGTGCGAAAAATGTGAAAAAAGCTAAATGCGGAAGAAGATAGAATTTAAGAATTGAATTGAAGATAAAGAAAATGTGATTGCAAAATTACAGAGAAGACCTATCGGATCCAGAAAAAATCATTTTATAATTACAAAGGTCATCTATCCATTTCTCTCTCTCCCCGCGCTCCTTCCTTCTCTCTCTCTCTCTCTCTCTCTCTCTCTCTCTCTCTCTCTCTCTCAACCCATTCACATATTAAATAAATTACTAATCGAAGATTTACGACTTCATATGCATGCAAGATTTCTTCAATTGAAGATTTTCGATGAATAATAAGAAGAAAAAATTTTCAATCGAAGACCGAATTAATATAAATATACCAAATCTTATGTTTGAAAACCTGAGTGATGAAAAGCTGTCTTATAAAAAACAAATCTAAAAATCTTCCAGAACATTAGTTTAATGAAATTAAACCTTTAATGAGAGGATGTAATTTATCCATCTGGATTTATTTACATATTAAAAATCATTAACAAATAGTATGTCTGATGGTCGAGAAAAAGATTTTAATATGTATATTATGCTCGTATAGCCACTTCATTTTCCCAAAACCTAACGATCTGCATATTTATTGCTAATTTAGTGCTAATTTGTTACGCCGAAACTGATTTTCTTTCTAAAACAGTTATCGAGATACAATGGATACACTACCGTAAGCATTATTACGCTAGCGTAGCCATGTCTTTAACCCGTAATATACATTAGCTATTGAAACTCTGTAGGTAGCATATTTTGTTGCTGATTTGTTGCTTCAAGATGGTCTAATCTAAACTATCTTTGTAGTATCTTTTACGGAGAGGTCGGAGCCAGAATCCGACAAAATACTTAGCCACCGCAAACTAAGTTGGCGCTGTGGTCAGGTAGAGGTTATCACGTGTTGGCCGACTGTTTACTTAAACTACACTAAAATGAACCACTTCTTTCACTCAAACGACCCTGAGCGACATTGCCATTGGCGATACGGATGCAATGATGCATTTTTCCATAGCTCTAGCACAGTACTTTTCGTACGAAATTGGACGATTTTCCTTCCGCTGCCATTACTATTTGGTATAGTTTCTTCTGAGATGCGGCTACTTTTGCGAGGCGGAGATGGCGCTCAGGATACGCTCAAACTTCAAATACAACCAGGCGAATAGCCGGGCGGGCAGCGTAACTTTTTAGTAAGTATATTAAAATATTATCAAACATACAATAGATAATAAAAAAAATTTTTGACTTGCGTACTACTGCTAATATATTTTTAATTCACGGTTTTTTCTTATCTCTCACATAGTACGAATATTAGCAGAGATAATTTTCATAAAATTGCGTGAATAATAGGTAGTAGCTCACAAGCATATAGTATATCCGAATAGGCATTTACAAATTCAAAAATTTGTTCCATTAACTCACGTTGATGTGCCAATGACTTAGTCTGTATACAGCTTCATTTTTCCGAATAATAATTGCAAAATCAAGAGCAAAAAAGATAAAATATAGATTCTGTGTGTCTACATAGAAACTATACGTAGAGGCTTAGCATGTGTTTTTATATGTACAAAACTTTAATTATCATAGACAAGTACAAGTAGCAGCAGGCATATAAGCATGCAGTATACCGAATTAGGATTTATTAATTCAAAAATTTGTTCCACAAACTCACGTTGATGTGTCAACGAAATAGTCGTCAGGAAGCGATACAAAGCTTCAAGTTAGACATTTATAACTAAAAAACTAAAAAACAGAAAAAACAAAATACACCTTCTGTGTGTCTACATAGAACTCATTCATAGATTATACAGATAAACGTGCTTACTATGCACGTTTACTTGTACAAAACTTTAATAAAGCTCACAGACAAGTATGAGTAACAGTAAGCACAGAAACATTCAGTATGCCCGAATAGGCATTTACAAATCCAAAATTTTATTCCATTAACTCACGTTGATGTATGAATGATTTAGTTGTTGGGAAGCAATATATATCAGCATTCCCGAATAGGCATTTACAAATTCAATTATGAAATACGATAAGTTGATTGAACAATTTTTTATATTTGTTACAAATGCCTATTGGGACAACTGCATGCTTGTGTGCTTTTTACATTGAAGCTATATCATTTCCCAACGAATACATCGCTGTGATATCAACGTGAGTTGATAATACAATTTTTTTGATGTTATAAATACCTATTGGGGCAACTGCATGCTTGTATGCTTTTTAAATTGAAGCTATATCGTTTTTGTTGTTGTCATATCAACGTGAGTTAATTCAACAAATTTTTAAATTTGTAAATGCCTATTCTGGCATACTGCATGCTTGTAAAAAAGTGTAGTAATAGTAGTATGAGTAGTAAATTGTAAGTAGTTAAATAATCATAATTCAATAATTTTTTTTATTATTAATTGCAAGTTGGATAGTGATTGCGAGTGGCGATGAGTGTGCATGGCTTAGTTCTCACCGGCACGCCGTCCGTCCGTCAATTCACAGCTTTTGAATATGACTGTATCCTGAACGCCATCTCTGCCTCAAAACAGTAACCGCGTGGCGCAGTAGCACACACTATACCAAATAGTAATGGAGGACAAATGTGCCCGCCGTTCACCGTGCATCATGACTTCCCTGTTCGAGCAAAAAGTGCTGCGCTAAAACCACGGACAACTGCATCATTGCATTCCTAGTGGCAATGGCAATGACGCTCGAGGTCGTTTCACTGCATGAAGTGTTGTATTTTAGTGTAGTCAACGAAGATAGACCCTAATAGAAGCACATACTCCCATGCAAAAGTGAAGCTATCCCAGCGTAGTTATTACCCCCATAAGGCAGGTGGCGCACCAAGCTAACTTCCGTATTAGCGAGCGTGCTTAACCTGACGGGCCCGGGTTCGCGCCCGATACCGGGTAATTTTTATTTCAGTTTTTTACTATTTATATTACAATCTTTTTTTCTACAATATCTTTATACTTCTTAATTATTTTTTAAATAAATTTATCACTACAGAAGCACAAAAATAAAGAAAAATATGTTTGTAATTAAGTATTCTAGTTTTTATTTCATTAAATCTAAGAACAGACCAAAAAATGAATAAAATAATTGAACGAAAATGTGCAATTTGAATTTAAATACATATTTGGAATTACAATTTCACGTACATATGCAGTTACTATAAAGAAACATGCACGACGGAGTAAAATATCTAAATGTAGACCTATCTACGTATCTTTATTTAATTATTTAATTGATATACTTATTTATTACAGTTTCCACTGCAGCTGTATTTGAATCCAAAACAAATAGAAACATGTTATTAGTGATTTTATATGCTCTTTGAATATACTATATCAATATGTACCACTTTTATTATATGTGAATTTTATGCATATGCCCCAAAACCAATTGAAATGATGGTCAGTAAGTATTATCGTTTATATCATCACTGGAATAATATAAGGTAAATGTATGGCAAGCTAGAAATAAATTAAATAGATTAAGTAATTACGCCTGTGGGTTCGGGATCGATAAACGAGTGCGAATTTGGATCCAAAATATCATATCTTGTGCTGGTCGTGCGGACTAAGGCGCCGCGCTTAAATAATTTTTTGCAGGGCTCTGGTTCGAATCTCGACCATGTCCCCCTTTTTTTTTGCTAATTCAAATACTTTGTACCACTTGCTTTAAATCTATACGTTGTGACGTCCTAAGTGACGCACTATTTTATTTTATTTATTTCTAAGCCTAGGAATTTCTTCCTAATAGCTTGGAACGTATCGAGGAATGCTTTAAAATTAAGGAGGAGGATTTTGTTATGTGTTTGAAAGAGAGTTGAATCTGTCCGAGCGAACTTTGTTTAAAGTTCCTGGACAACACCCAACCTGAATTTTGTTTAGATCCGTTCGAGCGAACTTTGTTTTAGTTCCTGGACGATATTGAAGTGTATGAGTTAGAGTGTGTATTAGAAACATGAATAAATAATAAAAAGTATGTTTAACTTACGGATTTATTCCTTGGTTGATTCTTTACACTTTATTTTTACAATATACAATTACAATAGTTTTTCCTTTAGTGTAACTGGAACTACTGGAACTTGGAGAGTGGCTGTGGGGAACTTGTAGAACTTTAACTTGCAGAACTTCAACTTTTAGAACTTTAACTTGTGAAACTTTAACTTGTAGAACCTGCTGAGACTTGGAGAGGAGTGCGAGTCTGCGGGAGACTGAGACTGAGTGTGCGTGCGTGCGTGACTGAGAGCGTGAGAGAGTTGGAACTTGGAGAGTGTGTAGAACTTGTAGACTTTGAGGCTGTTTCGAGTTCCGGAGACGGGTTCCGGAATCTCTACTGGCTGAAGGAGCGCAATGCACGTGTTTTTAAGGACAATGGCCCGCCTAGTTTTCTGTAGGCGTATATGGGTCAAGGTCGCTTGTGGGAAGATGTCCTTGGCGATTCGCTGTAATTCCGTAAGGGCAGGTATTTCTCTCCCTTCTCCGAGCCGTGATTGGTTGTGATTCATATCTGGGTCTCTTTGGACAATCCTCTGATGAGTGGTGGGACAATGCAAGACTTCCGAGTTTTTCCGAATGATCGCGCCATAATGCAGTTTTACATAATTTTGTGTTTGTAATTGTTTTCGGATACGCGACTAAAGTTTAATGTGTTTGTCATTTGGTGGGCGTCTCGAAGGTTCGGCGCCGTATTTTATCGTTCTAGCCTATGTACGCTGGACGCGCGGGTTTTCCCGGAGTGATCAGATATGGGTTTTGTATTGGCCCAGCTGTCTGCGAAGCAGCGTTGGATTTTATGATATGGCGGATAATTATGTATAATATTAGACCTACGGTAATCGTTTGCGTCATGTGCGCTTCGGCGACTAACGGTTGGGGTTTTCCCAGCGTGAAAACGTTTCGATGGTTCGTAATATTAAATCTATGTGTAAAGATATAGTGGCAAATTTGGAATCTATGAGTTTAAGAGTAAAGGAAAATAAAAATAAAATCCTATGGTTTTCATAGGATGTTAGAACGTACATAGTAAAAAGCGGAAAAATGTACGATTTAAATGAATTGTTTATAACAAATTTATTAAAACAACCTAAATCAACATAATTTTTCGTGGAATAAAAGTATCCAAGATATTCAGTTGAAAATTATATTGACAATAAATATAAATATTAAAGACCTATCATTATTGTAATATAAACTATAAATATTCTATGACATTTTTAAGGGTTAAAAAGCTTGCAAGTTCGATAAATGCAATGAAAACTGGACTGGCCCCCGCTATCATGGGCCCATTAGGCATATATATATGCGTGCGTGTATAAAGTGTATCAATTGTATATAAACGAAAGTTTTGATCAAATTCTGTTTCTATTCCATGCCCTTTTTCCTTTCAATTCCTATCCCCTCCTGATGGAAAACATTCTGCTACCTTCCCACTTGGTAGCCATCGAAAGGTATTAGTACTTTTTTTCTGATTAAGAAAATGCGACTGCTTATATTATTATTTAATGAATAAATAATAAGCAAATACTAAGAAAAATATTAATTACTGACAAATAAATAAATCAAATATAAAAAACCGTTTCTCAACTATCCGCGCGTTATCGTATAAGAGGGCGAATATCCGATTCATTCCAAGGGACGGGAAAGGGGCGGAAGAATGGAACTAATTATGGTAATTTATTCATAAATAGGAAAAATGAATATTTGCAATAAGATTAATGAATTTATCATGCTGTTAATCGGCCTCGGGCTTGTTTTTCGATACCTAAACTGCTAGTAAAAAAAATCTAGAAGAGTACAGTCTTTGAAATATTGTACACAGATTTTCTGATACATTAGGAATAAGTTTTAAAAGTTACAGCCGATAAGCCGTCTCTAAATTTAAATAATACAAGTTAAATTAATTTTTTTCGTGATCTGATTCGGCGACGGATTTGGGTTTCGATACCTCAAATGCTCATAAAAAAACATCTAGAAGAGTACAGTCTTTGAAACATTGAATAGCTTACAAATTTGAATAATGCGAGTTGAAATGTATTTTTTCATTCTGTCCATCGGCCTCGGGTTTGTTTTTCGATATCTAAAAATTATGTTGATTTAAATTGTTTTGATATATTTGTTATAAACAATTCATTTAAATCGTACATTTTTCCGCTTCTTATTATGTATGTATAGATTTAAAGCAAGTGGTACAAAGTATTTAAATTAGCAAAAAAAATTCGAACCAGAGCCCTGCAAAAAATTATTTAAGCGCAGCACCTTAGTCCGCACGACCAGCACAAGATATGATATTTTGGATCCAAATTCGCACTCGTTTATCGATCCCGAACCCACAGGCGTAATTACTTAATCTATTTAATTTATTTCTAGCTT
>UELU01141565.1:12421-23660 GCA_900490025.1 Megastigmus dorsalis
TAAATAATTAAATAAAGATACGTAGATAGGTCTACATTTAGATATTTTACTCCGTCGTGCATGTTTCTTTATAGTAACTGCATATGTACGTGAAATTGTAATTCCAAATATGTATTTAAATTCAAATTCAAATTTGTTGCTTGTGTTTGAAGAGATAAAATCAATGCACACTATTCATGTAAACCAAATTTTATAGTATCTGGATTTGAAAGCTCACACATTATAGAAATAGTGCGGGGAAACTTTTTCTTCCAGACATCGTCAAAAATTAATATTTAGAGCTACGGATGACTTTACGAATTTGTTGCTCGTGTTTGCTTTAAAAACAATCAGCTACTACAAAATTTGACTCACATAACTTCTGCACTTGGATATTATCTCTCCAAACACGAGCGAAAAATTTCTCAAGTCATCTGTAGCCTTAAACATTAATTTTTGATGTTTTCTGGATCGAAAAGCTGTTCCAAACCGAATTATCGGCATGAGAGTTTTGAAAACCAGAAAATTAGCTAAAGCGTAATTCACTAAATTATTCTGAAGTGATATTCGTCCTCAAAACGTGAGCAACAAATTTGTGGAGTCATCCACAGCCTTGAACATTAACATTTAACGATTTCTGGAGCACAAGGCTTTTTGCACTATTCTATTGTCACATAAACTATAAAAATCACGAGATCTTATCAAATTTGATCTACAGAATCACTGTGCATTGATATTATCCCTTCAATGCGAGTAATTCGTAAATTCATCCATATGTTTGAACATTAATTTTTAACGATTTCTGGATCACAAAGATATACGTAACCGAATGCGAAGCTTCTCCAAATTTTCCTAGTGCCACGTCAGCCGTAAAACCCATAATATACTATCAAATTTGGTCCACAACTACTCTATTTTGATATTATCACTTCAATCGCGAGTAACAAATTCGTAAAATCATCTATTGCCCTAAATATTAATTTTTATCGATTTCTGGAAAGCAAAGCTTCTCCACGATGTCCTAGTGATAAGTAAGCTTTGAAACCCATAATATACAATAAAATTTGGTTCGCATAACTACTCTGCATTGATATTATCTTTTCAAACACTAGCAACTGATTCGTAAAGTTATCCATAGTTTTGAACATTAATTTTTGACGATTTCGGGATCGAAAAGATCTTCAAAGCCTAATTATCGACTCGTGAGCTTTAAAAATCTTAAACTTGTCTAAAGCGTAGTTGACAAAACTATTCTGAAGTGATATCCGTTCTTAAAAAGAAAGCAACAAATTTATAAAGTCATCCATAGCCTTGAATATAAATATTTAACGACGTCTGGAATGCCAAGCTTCTCCAAAGTGTCCTAGTGACACATAAGCTTTAAAAATCACAGTATACTATAAAATTTGGGTCACATAACTACTCTGCATTGGTATTATCTTATTAAACGCGTACAACAAATTCGTAGTCATCCATAGCCCTAAATATTAATTTTTATCGATTTCTGGATCGCAAAGCTTCTCCCATTGTCGTAGTGATAAGTAAGCTTTAAAAACCATATACTATAAAATTTGGTTCACATAACTACTTTGCATTGATATTATGTATTCAAACGCTAGCAACTAATTCGTAAATTCATCAATAAAAATTCATTTATCAACACTTGAGCTTTGAAAATCCTATAATTGTCTAAAGTGTAGTTTATAAAACTATTTTGAAGTGATATCCCTTCTTAAAAAGCAAGCAACAAATGTATGAAGTCATCCATAGCCTTGAATATTAATTTTTATTGATTTCTGGAACAAAAAGCTTCTTACACTAGCGCATCCATTGTAATTCGATAACGGCTCAAGCAAAAATTTTAATCGCCATCGATTTTTATATCAACAAATTAGCAACGATCTATCCGACACAGTCCATTAAGGGATGCTACAGAGATATTTTAAATCAGACCATCTTAAAGGAACAAAATAGCAACAAATTATGCCACGTATAAAGTTTCAGTATTTGTTACGAGTTAGAGGCATGTGGCTATGCTAGTGTATTCATTATAGCAACAAAATATGTAATGGGTTATGTTTTGGGGAAATGAAGTAGCTATACCAACGTAATATACATGATTTTGATTGAAGTTAGATAGGTGTCGCCTAATATTTAAAAATGGAGCTCAGTAGTAGAAATTTGATGTCATGGACTCAAGAAGCTAAGACACAACTATAAATATTCACATTTTTATCATTAATATACTGAAAAATTCTATACATATATGTACTAGCATTACTAATATTTATATCTGTATCTCGATTTCAATAGCCCGTGAGACCAAATTGCAAGTGCTGGACTTCATTTTTAATTATTATAACACCCCATTTTAACTTCACTTAAACCCCTTTCCTAGTCCTCAAATACTCTCCTTGTAATTTAGATTCACTTGTATGTCTTAGCTTGTTTCGCTTACTATTTCAGGATTGTATTATTTATTAGAATGCATATGGATAGGGTGAAATGATTTTATTGCCATTGCAGTCGGTACTGGTGGTAATTAGTAAGTAATAGTATTCTTGTGCTTATCCCGAATAATAGCTAATGTTAGGCAACGTAATTGTTATTTTTTTTTTTCTATTACTGTTGATACAAAAGCTTTTATGACAACAGCTGCCAAAGAGATATGCACAGCAAGAAAAGAGAAGATATGCCGTGCACGAAGGTAAACATAATCTTTTGCCATCACAGAATTGTCAGTTTAATTAATGAATAAGGTTGTGTAAGTTAATCAAAAGCCAGTTCTATTAAAAAAATCGCTGCTTTTTAAGGGGAGGTCGGAACCAGAATTCAACAAAATACTTACCACGCGTATGCTGACTGTTCACTTAACTACACTAAAATAAAAAACTTCAAAACCCTGAGTGCTGTTACCATTGCCGCTAGGAATACAGTGATGCACTTTTCCGCGGTTTGAACCCATTATTTTCTACAATAAAAAATTGGAATAAAAATACTAAACATACCTATTCTACTATATTTGGGTATGCTCTTTCGATTGGTGCAGTCAGAATTGCATTTTCATAACTGCAAAAAGTAATATGGCGCATTCTAAATGAAAAATGCACAAAAATTCTTGTGTTTCGTTTTTTCGTGAATTTTTTTCGCATCAATAAAGTCGTGGGATCGAAGCCCAACTGCAACCAAAAGTGCACACAATATGTGTACTTCAACTAGAAATTTTTTTTTATTTTGCTTAGAATCAACCTAGCCTTTTGAAAACTTCAATATGTCGAAAAAATGTACGTTATTTCATCAATTATGAACATTATTGATGAAATTTATATCTCTACATAGTGGTATAATCGTCCCCAAAATGTAGGTACAGGGTTTTTTAGGATCGCTGATCATGAATTGGAAGTTAGATTTTTAAAATTCGAGATGGCGGATCCAATATCGCATACCAAAATTCATAAAATGCTTCAAAATCCTAAGAAAATGTGTATACGGGAGTTTTACGAAAGAAAATTGATTGTTTCCATCCGTTAGCCGTTTCATGTGAACCGCTCCTCTGGAGCAGGTGAACAAGGACCTGTCTAACCTCCTGACAAGCCACATGGAAATAGAGGAAGTCCGTGGCAACCAGTCAGAAATGACGGGGAAACCGACAACCTCAACTCAAGGCCTCAGCGTGAGCCATCCTCTAAACGATGGGGAACCTGAAGTACTAAAGAAAAAAAAGGGACCTAAGGAGAGAAGGAAGTTGGCTGTGGTTGGGACGACCAGCACCAGCGCTTCTGACGCTCCTACCTCAGCCAGTAAAAAGCGGCCTAAACGAACGCTGGACACGCCACCGGAGGACCAGAGACCCCATAAAAGAACCAAGAGGGCGTGTCTCAGAGCACTCTCGGCTGCGCAGAGGACCAACCCCCTGACGACGGTAGTCGTCGAGACTGGGTATCCTGACAATCCCGTAACCTAGAAAAGGTTTGGGCTCTTCAGGCAAGCGTTGATAGAAGCAATGGACAATTTGCCTCTTGAAGTGCCAATGCCCAGGCTCAACGGCTTCTTCTGCAGGACAGAGGCCATTATCCTGGTGCCGGCAGACCAGTATTCCAAAGACTGGATCGTCGGAGTAACAAACAACCTGCACCCATGGGAAGGTGCAGATCTGAAGACGGGAGGGGTTGAGCTCGTTCAGAAAATCGTCAGGGTCACGGTCTGGATACCGGAAGCGACCGAAGAAGCGGAAGTGATCCTGGCGAGGCTGAAGAGGTCCAGCCCTTCTCTCAAAACCGGAAACTGGAGGGTCGTGACCTCGATCCCCAAAGAAGGGGGCTAGGGCATGACCCTCATTTTAGGTATACCCGAATCAAGCATCCGCGCGATAGCCGGACTAGAAGATAAGGCCTACTACCAGGTCAACAAGGTGGTGTTTAAGTACACCCTGCCGGAACGGTAGTGGGCTACTACAATAGCGCACCGGAGGGATTTTGTAGTCAAATGGCTTGCACACATCTCTTCATAGCGCAGATCAATCAGCACCGCAGCTAAGACGCCTCTGCGATCCTAGCAAGACGTATGGCTGCGGTGCATACAGGTATATCACTAATCCAAGAACCTTGGTTTGTTAAAGGTAAGGTGAGAAGACTAGGGACCGGAAGAGTTGTGAAGGATCCAAAAGCAGGCAATGTAAGAGCCTGTATTTTAGTCAAAGATCTAGAAACAACCCCTTTACTGGATCTATGTACAGCGGACCTGACAGCCACAGCTGTGGAACTTCACGTAGGTGAAAAGAAACAGCGAGTGGTCATTGCGACCGCCTATCTCCCATATGACGAACAGGATGTACCAACAAGAGAGGTAAGCAAACTGGTAGAGTACTCTGAGAAGAGGGCGCTGCCACTCGTGATTGAATGTGATGCCAACTCGCACCTCCTGATGTGAGGAAGCTCAGACACCAACAGCCGAGCCAGGGCCCTTCTGGAGTACCTGGGTACCACCAACTTGGAGATAAACAATCAAGGTAATGAACCAACTTTTATTACCAGGTGAGAAGGGAACTAATCGATATCACGCTCTGCTCCCGACAAATCGTCAGGTACGTAAGGGATTGCCGTGTGGATAAAGATCTTTCTCTCTTCGATCATGCTCAAATTCATTATACTCTTTCAGGTGTGCTGAACCCAAGGGATAACTATAAGGAACCCACGAACTGGGTTGCATACAAAAATGATCTAAGAAGAGATCTCAAAGACTTCTCAAAAAGAATCAACACTAGGGCTGAGATAGATGCAGCGGCGGATTGTCTGCAGGAAAGCATAATCGAAGCTTATGAGACTAACTGCCAACCAAAAAAAGGCAGAAGCAGTCATGAAGTACCCTGGTGGAATGACCGGTTAGAAAAAAATGAAAAAGAAAATCAGTTCACTCTTTAGCTTAGCTCGTAGGAGAAACACCGAACAGAGCTGGAGAGGTTGGCGTGAAGCGCAAATCAACTACTGGAAACTTGTAAAAACAGCTAAAGATGAAAGCTGGAAAAACTTCTGTTCAGATATAAAAGCAGGAAAGGAAGCGGCAAGACTCAACAGGGTTTTGGCTCGCAACCCAGAAGCGTGGCTAAGTGCCATAAAACTCCCATCGGAAGAGTTCTCGACATCGGACGAGGTGACCCTGACCTATTTGACTGAATCCAACTTCCCGGGCTTTATAAAGAACGGGGAGTTTGAGGGAGACAATCAAACACACCAGGTGCTAACCGGCGGCGTCGATCCAGACTACTGGAGACTTGCACGCGAGATTGTCTCTCCGGAGAAGGTAAAGTGGGCCATGGAATCCTTCGAACCCTACAAATCTCCGGGGACGGACGGGATCCTTCCGGTCCTACTTAGGGAAGGCCTAGAGGAGATCGTCGGCCCCTTTGTGAGGCTTGCTAGGGCTTGTCTGATTAGAGGGCTTGTATCGATGGCTTGGCGTACATCTAAAGTAGTATTCATCCCCAAAGGAGGAAAGGAAAGCTACACTACAGTCAAGGACATCAGACCAATCTGTCTAACATCCTTCATGCTAAAAACGCTTGAAAAGCTCGTAGACCGCTATAGCAAGGACAAAATATTTACAAAATAATCTCTATGGAGAGACCAAAGCGCGTACAGGGAAGGTTAATCTACCGAAATAGCTCTGCACACAGCCGTATCCCTAATCGAGGAGCAACTAGAAGAAGGTGGATGTGCGGTGGGGGCAACCGTTGATATCGAAGGAGCCTTTAATAACGCTAGCAATGACAGCACATGCGCAGCGATGGAGGAGAAGGAGATCCCCGGGATGATGATAGACTAGATCCGACATATGCTGCGGCACAGGAAACTTGTGATCACAAAAGGTGACGGTTCCAACAGGTATCGTCGAAAAAGGTGGCCCGCAGGGCGGAGTATTATCCCCGATCTGCTGGAACATCGTAGTAGACGGTGGACTGAGATATGTTGCGGAACTAGGATTTTTTGTTATCGGCTACGCAGACGATACACTTATAATATTCAGAGGGAAGTTCTTAAACACACTTCTGGATCTCACGGAAACCACACTTAAATCTTTAAATAAGTGGTGTAGAGATAAAGGACTCTCTATAAACCCGAATAAGACCGAAGTGGTCCTTTTCACCAGGAGGTATAAAGTTGGGCCAATAAGGAATCCAATCATGGAAGGTCAGGAAGCCACACTGAAAGACCGGGCCAAATACCTGGGGGTTATCTTAGATAGGAAACTGCTATGAAAACCACAGATGCAGGAACAGAGCCGAAAGTTCAATGCCACGTTCTGACTTTGCAAACGAGCGATAGGTGCGAACTGGGGTCTCAGTTTCAAAACGGTTCTATGGATTTTGAACGCCATACTTAAATCCAGGTTAACTTACGGGTCGGTGGTATGGTGGAGAAGAACGGAACTCAAGAACACACAGATTAAACTGGAACACCTCCGTAGACTGATTCTTAGGCCCGCAACGGGGCCTATGAAAACATCACCCACGATGGATCTGAGAGTACTCGCAGGGGTGGAACCATTCCACCTTATGATTGAGGCAGCAGCCTGCAACGCATCATAAAGATTTATGGTCTGTGATGGATGAAAACAGAAAGGTAAGCACACAATGTTATCATTCAATGAAGAAACTCACCCAGCATGAGGCATGAGATCTGACAAGATGCCAGTCCCATACACCTTTGATAAGAAGTATCGGATCAACATACCATCCAGAGAAGAATGACATGAAAATAGGACCCCTGCTTCGACTACGAACGAGACTTGGTTCTCAGACGGAGCCTCGAAAGAGGGTAGATTGGGAGCAGCAGTGTTTCGGAGACGCCCAAGGAAGGGTGTTGTAACGCCATTGGGGACATACAGCGCTATTCTACAGGCAGAAATAATGGCAATTCTACGCTGTGCGCAATAGCGGATAGGCTGGCCAAACTTGGAGCAAAGGAAGCCTTGATTGGTCTAGAACCAGCAATAGGAGTCCATGAATCCTTCTCCAAGGAAGTGGTTTCTGCACGGGTAAACGAATAGCACATCATGGAATGGTGCAGAACAAAAGGATGCAGGCATGCGAAGGCTCTGATCGAGCCCAACGTCGGGTTGGACTGGTCCCAGCAGATGCGGGGTCTTGGCAGAGCCGAAGCCAGACTACTCACCCAAATTTTCACTGGTCACTGCCATCTGAGAAATCACCTTCATAAGATGGGACTTGGTGATAATCCAACATGCAGATGGTGCGGTGCGATAAAGGAGACAGCGTCACATATCCTATGTGAATGCCCGACCTTATCGGATTGTAGGAAGGAGAAGCTGGGAACAGACTTCTGTAATTATGAATTCATACGAAACTAGACGCGAGGACGGTAATAGACACTTTTGTGTTCTTAACCACTCAGCCTAGTCCACAGTCCTGAAGAAACCAAACTTTCCCTGTTAGTGTTGAGTGAAGGTCGATGATCGGAAACACACTGGCCGGGGCAAAGCGGGGAATTTAGGGCTAAAGGGATGATTGGGGATGCAAAGGGCAATTTCCTAGGTATCGAAGCATAACAGAGTCCACCCAAACACACTAATAATAATAATAATTGTTAGGTAATGGTTCTGACGAACAGAAGAAATTAATCTATGCGTGTTTATAGTAATGATTACTTTATTGATAGTTGATTACAATACTCGACATACGAGGCAAAATACCCGCTCGACACACGAGGTAGAAGCAGAGTGACAAGACTCTTACGCGCATTAACTTTGCGCACTTCCATTACACACATATCGCGTATATGTACACATACACACATACATACGTCTCGTACATAGGTACATGCTAGCGCATTGCTCGCATTCAACAATAATAATAATAATAAAATCCAAGAAGTATTTATAGTTGTATAGGATAAACAATAGTATGTTTGAATTTCAAGTTCAATAATTATTCAGAGAATATGATGTAAGCGAGACGCTCAGGGAGGTGCTAGTTTATATACCCTCAGTGATGGGGTTCGCTTGTGGGATAGGCGATGCAAGCTCTTCGCCACCTAGCGGCCGGATTAAGTACTGCTTGCGCAGTACTGCGCGCTGCAGCCTATCTAGAGAGTCTGCGGGTGAGTTACAATAAATATTAGTATTCGAAAGTGTAATTACACTAGTGACACGTGATGAAGCTATTAGAAGTGCCGGGTAACTGAATTTGAAATTATTACCAAGTCAAACGGAGAAAATAGTAACGAAGTTTATCGCATAAAGAACTAAATAATTAGAAAATATATAAAAATATTAAGTTTCTACGAGGTTTAAGCTGGAAATGTTCACATGAAACGGCTAACGAATGGAAACAGTCAATTTTCTTTCGTAAAACCCCCGTATACACATTTTCTCAGGATTTTGAAGCATTTTATGAATTTCGGTATGCCATATTGGATCCGCCATCTTGAATTTACAAATGAAACCTCAACTTTATGATGAACCATTACAAAAACCTCCTTATACACGTTTCCTCGTGATTTTTAAGCATTTTATGAATTTCGGTTTGCCATATTGGATCCGCCATCTTGAATTTTAAAAATCTAACCTCAAATTCATGATCAGCGACCCTGAAAAACTCTGTACCTACATTTTCGGGACAATTATACCACTATAAATATGAATTTCATCAATAATGTTCATAATTGATCAAATAACGTATATTTTTTCGACATATTGAAGTTTTGAAGACGTTAGGTCGATTCGTAGAAAAACCAAAATTTCTAGTCGAAGTACACATATTGTGTGCACTTTTGGTCGCGGCTTGGCTTCGATCCCGCGACTATATTGATATGAAAAAAATTCACAAAAAAACGAAACACAATAAATTTAGTGCATTTTTTATTTAGAATGCGCCCAAAAATAGTAGAATAGGTATGTTTACAATTTATATTCCAATTTTTTACTGTAGAAAATAAGTCTCAATCTTCAATTGAGAATTGAGCATTTCTCTGACTTAATGGGTTAATGCAGCATATTTCACTCGAACTTGAAACTCCTAATGTGCAATGAACGACAGGCATGTTTGTACTGCTGCGTCACGCAGTTACTTTTGTGAGGTAGAGATGGCGCTCAGTATACGATCATATTCAAAAGATGCGAATTGCCAGAGAAGCGGCGTGCCGGCGACAACTAAGCCATCTACACTCGTCGCTACTCGTAATCATTATCAAGCTTGCATTTGATAATAAAAAAATTATTGACTTCTGGTTATTTACCTACTTACTACTTACTATTCATACTGCTACTACTATTACACATTATTTTTAACATTCATGCAGTACGCCCCAACAGGCATTTATAACAAACTAAACAATTTGTTTAATCGTCGCAGTCGTTGGGAATCGATATAGCTTTAATTTAAAAAGCCTGCAAGCATGCAGCTACCCCAATAGACATTTATAACAGTTGATAAATCAAATTATTTAATTTGTTGTTAATGTCTATTGGGGCAACTGCATGCTACCGTGAACTATTGCAAATATTCATTTTTCCTATTTATGAATAAATAAATTAGAATGAATAAATTAGACAATCTTTATTCTACTATAGGTAATTAGTACTATTCTTCCACCTCTTTCCCGTCGCTCACAATGAATCGAATATTCGCACTCTTACGATAACGCGCAGAAAGTTGAGAAACGGTTATTAATAATAGATTTATTTATTTCTGAGTAATTAATATTTTTCTTAGTATTCACTTATTTTTTATTCATTAATTAATAATAAACAGTTGAATACTCTTAATCAGAAATAGTTTGAAGAACATAGTTTTCTCAATAAAAAAAAATAGTTTTTCTAATGAACCAGATTCGTTTCGAGAATTTCTTGTAATTTAATATTATTTTAATGTTTATATCCAAGTCTAGATTTTAATTATTAAAAATGAAAACTATAAATCCTTATACGAATTTAGATATTCGCACGCCATTTTGTATTTGCGAAATGCGCATCGACCCGCTAAGACGCCTCAGAGATAGTATTCATACTCGTACAGGGTACGCGACCAACACAAGCCCGCGTACGAGAAGACAGACGACGAACTCATGCAATACCTAGCCCTAGGCCGGTAGTCCGTCCGACACTTGGTCAACGCAGTGAACGAGTATGTTTTCAGCTAAACGAGTAGAGCAGGGAAGGTTAGACATGCTCCCCTTCCCCAACGCTCCTGCCGTGGCGCGGAAGCTCCGCTCACTTTCTCCCCTGCCACCAGCGCAGTAACGGTGGCTCGAGCTGATTAGCTGATTTTCTAAATTTTCAATTGCCAATAACTCAAAAATTATGCGTTTAATCGAAAAACGGAAAAGTTACGTATGTCTTAAAATTTCCTCCTCTACCCGGTGGTTCATTTTGCAGGATCGATAGCGGGACACCCTGTATATCAGATACAAGCTATCTTGTATTGATATGCTTACGTACTGTATAATATAAAGATAATGTGTTACCATCTAATGACAATCTATTGTATTTTTTTGAAGAAATTAAAATAATTTATGTGTTTCTCATGTAGTTATAGATTAAATAAATTCACAATGTCATGCGAATAAACACAATACAGTAAGAAAATGGTGTTAGCCTCTAAACCATTGCAATAATTCTAAAAAAAAATTGTTATTTTGATGTTCATATTATACGGGTATAGGTTGTACGAAATGTTCCGCCCCCCATCCCCCTGATTTTGGAATCACTGCCTAAGAAAAATTGATGATCCCGTAGGTCGATAGGA
>UELU01141567.1:0-18902 GCA_900490025.1 Megastigmus dorsalis
GAGAGGGGGAGGGGAGGGGGGAGAGGGAGAGAGAGAGAGAGATATTAATATGTTTTGGTTTCGATTATTGTCAAATTGGTAAACGTCAAGTATCTCTATTTTATAAATCCAAACACAAAAAAACAACATAGGTGAATATATAATTTTATAATTTTTAAGTATTTTAATAATATATAAAGTAGCTAGTAGATATGAATGAGAGCTATTACAGTTTAAGAGAGAGTTTTCAAATTAAACTGTGTATCCAGCGTGTGCGATGAGTCATACCCTAAGGTATGCACGATAAAAGTGCAGCTGCATCGCACACGTGAGAGAGAGAGAGAGCATCGGACCCACTATGCCTCGTCAGCAACTTGCACTGAGACTTATCGCATATTAGATAAAAGAAAACGTGGGGCTAATCACGGAGGACATCGGCCTGCTCAAGACAACGAGCACAAACTAGGTAATAATACAGAAGCTCAATCTGGCTCCACACTACTCGTCGAACAGGAGGAAAAACAACGTATGGAAAGCGACACACGAAGCCTGTCTAGCAGATACGGGATATCTTGATTGCGTACCTCAACGTAGGCAAAAACTAGATTGATGAATGGAATTGGAATAAAATAAAATTGGAATAAAAATCGCGCGTGTGGCAATTCCTACCGTATTTTAGCTCCTGCTCGTATCACTGAGATTTTTAGCAGGCACCGGGACTGGAAAAGCGAGGCAATGTAATTCTATATTTAAACAATTCCTTAATTTAAGTGATCCAAAAAAAATGATCTAAAGCGAAAGAGCGCTGCCAGTTCAAAGGTACAGGCGCTTACACAATTCCACGAAATAAACTTTAACGCAAATAAAATAATCGCAACTACGCGGTGCGGATGTCTTGCTGGAGAGATATGTCCAGTTGAGCAGCCAGGAGAGAATTCCTCGAGGCAAGCGTCGTTGAGTCCGTTGAGGCTTGCGGCATCCGACGCGCTCTCGTCGCGTCGCCCTCTGATTGGTACGCTGTAGGTGGGCACCACATCGGCATGTTGTTGTTCTTCACATTATTCTCTTTTGCTCCAATGTCGTTTTCCCTTTCCTTGTAAACACAGGCATTAAAAGTATCTATTTATGGAATTTTCCATAGATTTGAAATTTTAAAATATTCTGATTCGACACTGGGGCTATGATGTGCTTAATACGCAATATTTAATGGAATTTTCCGGCCAATTTATGAATTGCAATTCATAGGCATGAAGAGCGAGGCATTGAAGCCTATAATGCTCTCTTGCATAAATTGCCGGAAAATGCACTCTGAGTCTTTAAGGTATAAAAAATTGAGTGTTTTTGAATCATTAACCCATTAACGACCAAGACCCCGAATTTTCAACAACTTTCTCAAGGCTTTTTTTTACCTAAAAAAAGGTTTGAAAAAATTTGAAAAAGATCATATCCAACGTATTTTGAGCTGTTCTTTCAAATGGTGATACCGATTTTTTATTAAAATACTCCCGCAAAAAAATATGGCGTGTTCTGCACGAAATAAGTTAAAAAATTTGGAAATTTTCAACTTTATAAATTTTTATCATAAGGAAAATGCAATGACAATAATTTAAAATACTGCAAAAAAGTGCAATCGATGTTCAAATATTACGGGAAATTTTTTTTTATATTATAAAATATTTTTAAAATTTCTAAATTTTTTATACAATACTTGAAAATTTCTAAATTTTTTCACTTTTTTTCGTGAAAAACAAGCCATATTTTTTTTCAAGAGTGTTTAAGCAAAAGATCGGTATCACTATTCGAAAGAACAGCTCTAAATAAGTCGGGTATATCTTTTTCAAATTTTTTGCAAACCTTTTTTTTCTTTGAAAAAAAGCCTTGAAAAAGATGTTAAAATATGTGAAATTAGAGGTCTTGGTCGTTAATAGGTTAATTCGGGAAAATTAAACTGACGTGGAGGCCAAAAAAAAATAGAGATGCATCTTGGAAAGGCGCAATATGTGTTATTTACCAATTTTTTGTGAAAAAATCAAATATCTTGAGATCGGAAAAAGATATCGAGACGTAAAAAGCTGCATTTTGAAGGTAAAGGAATTTAAAGAACCTTTAAAGAAAAGCTATTAACTTGGAGTCCTGTAGCAGGTAAGACCCTTAGATTTTCCTTAAATCTACCATTTTTTACATTTTTTTTGTTTTCCGCCGATAGGTCATTTGAAACGATCCGTACATAAAAAATAATATTTTTATAAAAAGTAGAGTGAAAAATCTATAATTTTGTGTATTGAAAAATTTTTTTGGTTCCATTTTTCACGGAGTTTTGGTAATTTTAAACAATCAAGGTGTTTTATTTTGATTTTTGATTATAGTAAGCACATTGATATAGACTATTAATATATATTTATAGAATGCCCATGAATATATATCATATATATCATAATATATATACAATATAAACAAAAACAGACATGCGAATACAGTGAAGTTATTTCTAAATATAGGGCATAACATACCGTACAAGAGTATTAAATATCCTTAATAATTTTGGATATACAGAGTGTCTGAAAAGTTCCTGAACGGCACGATAACTTCTGAACTAACAATGGCAGAAAAAAACTGAGGTATATGGTTGTTAAGATTTTTCCCCAGCTATCTGATGGTGACCTTGAATTTGACCATGACCTTGACCTTCAAGGTCATTGAAAGGTATAGTCGATTTTATTAAATAAGACCTCCTATTTTTGACCCCGGAAATGAAAAGAGTGGAAATTTTTACGTTCTAATATGGTCTTGACCATTTTTAAATTTTGACCTTGGAAGGTAATGGTCAATGTCAAACCCAGGATCGGGGCGATAACTTGAAAATCAGAAGTCGTAGAGGGAAACATCCAAGACATAATATTCATGATTTTTTCCCGGCTATTCAAGTTATCGGGCCGAACCTGGGTTTGACACTGACCATGACCTTCCAAGGTCTAAATTTAAAAATGGTCATGACCATATTTGAACGTACACTCTAAATGCTAAAGTACAAAAATTGACGCGCTAAAGTACAAATTGATCATTTTAAACTTTCAAAAGGAATAAAATACCAAATTTGTACTTTTAAAAGGACAAATTCAATAGATTAATCTTTTCAAAGGACTAAATCAATAAATTAATCTTTTGAAAAGTATAAAATCATAGATTTATACTTAAGAAAAGTAAAAAATCAAATTATGTACTTTTCGAAGGACAAAATCTATAAATTAGTCTTTTTATAAGTACAAAAATATAAATTTGTACTTCTGAAAAGTACAAAATCAAATTTTGTACATTATAGGAAGGACAAAATTAACTTCTAACATTTCTGACAGGAGGATTCACTTTTTGTTTTTGATCGATATACATCGTTATTAAAACTGAATATTTGGAGGTTTGAATTCCTTTTTCGATTATATCTCCTGAACAGCTTTATCAAATAATACCAAATTTTTTGCATCCCTAGGAGAAAATGAGTTTTCGATAATTGTAAGTAAACCTTTAAAAATATAATTTTTTGAGGTTAGAATTAAATTCTCGCATTTATCTCGGAATCGGTTAAAGCTAGACCGAAACGAACAAATATTTTGCATTTCTGACAGGAGAATTCACTTTTCGTTATCAATCGACGCATATTCTTATTATAACTATATTTTTGAGGTTAGAATTCCTTTTTCGCTTATATCTCGAGAACTCATTTAGCAAAAAGGGCCATATTTTTTGACACTCCTAGGATGAATGAACTTTTCAATATTTATGTTTAGACTTCTTAAGAATCGCATCATAGTGGTTAGAATTCGATTTTCGCATTTATCTAGGAATCGTTTAAGGCTAGAGCGAAACGAACAAATATTTTGCATTTTTGACAGGAGAATTCATTTTTCATTATCGATCGACATACGTTCTTATTACAACTATATAATTAAGGATAGAATTCCTTTTTCGCTTGTATCTCGAGAACGAAATTAGCTAAAAGACAAACTTTTTTACATTCTTAGAAGGAATGAAATTTTCAATATTTATGAGTAGAATTCTTAAGTCTCGCACTTTTGAGGTTAGAATTAAATTCTCTTATTTATCTCGAAATCGGTTAGAGCAAGAGCGAATTGAACAAAAATTTGGCATTTCTGACAAGGAGATTCACTTTTCTTTATCGATCGACACACATTCTTATTTCTTATTCTTCTCATTCTTATTATAACTATATTATAGAGGTTAGAATTCCTTTTTCGCTTATATCTCGAGAAGTCATTTAGCAAAAAGGACCATAGTTATAATAAAAATGTATGTCGATCGATAACGAAAAATAAATTCTCATGTCAAAAATGCAAAATATTTGTTCGTTCCGCTCTAGCCTTAACCGATTCCGAGATAAATGCAAAATTCGAATTCTAACCTCAAAAATGCGATTCTTAAGAAGTCTGTCCTTAGATATTGAAAAGTTCATTCATCCTAGGAATGTCAAAAAATATGGTCCTTTTTGCTAAATGAGTTCTCGAGATATAAGCGAAAAAGGAATTCTATCCTCGAAAATATAGTTATAATAAGAATGTGCGTCGATCGATAACGAAAAGTGAATTCTCTTGTCAGAAATGCAAAATATTTGTTCGTTTCGCTCTAGCTTTAACCGATTCCGAGATAAAAGCGAGAATTTAATTTTAACCTCAAAAAAATTATATTTAGAAAGGATTACTTACAAATATCGAAAACACATTTCCTCTTAGGTATGCAAAAAATTTGGTATTATTTGATAAAGCTGATCTGGAAATATAAGAGAAAAAGGAATTCTAACCTTCAAATATTCAGTTTTAATAAGGATGTATATCGATCAAAAACAAAAAGTGAATCCTCCTGTCAGAAATGTAAGAAGTTAATTTTGTCCTTTCTATAATGTACAAAATTTGATTTTGTACTTTTCAGAAGTACAAATTTATATTTTTGTACTTATAAAATGACTAATTTATAGATTTTGTCCTTTGAAAAGTACATAATTTGATTTTTTACTTTTCAAAAGTATAAAACTATGATTCTATACTTTTCAAAAGATTAATTTATTGATTTAGTCCTTTGAAAAGACTAATCTATTGAATTACTCCTTTTAAAAGTACAAATTGGCTATTTTATTCATTTTAAAAGTTTAAAATGATCAATTTGTACTTTAGCGCGTCAATTTTTGTACTTTAGCATTTAGAGTGTATAATTTCTAACTCTTTTCATTTCCAGGGGAAAAATAGGGGGTCCCATTTAAAAAAATCTAGGTGACCTTTAAATGACCTTGAAGTTCATGGCCAAGGTCAAATTCAAGGTTACCATCAGATAGCTGGGGAAAAATCCTAACATCTATATTTCTTAGTTTTTTTCTACCACTGTTAATTCAGAAGTTATCATGCCGTTCCTGAACTTTTCAGACACCCTGTATATAGCAAGTGCACGGAATACAGTGATTATTTTACATTAACTTTTTAAAAATAATAATAATTATATATTACAAAATATAGATATGTAGGAATATGATATATAGTATATGTATAATTAATACTTGTATAGGTACTGATATAGTAGATATTACTCAATGTTAACATATCAGCTTTTCATAACTCGTATAACATCTAATCTAAGGCATGATTCTAAAGTATATCATTTTGCAAATTACATTATTATCAGATATTTCTCTGGTAAATCTTCAATCAACTTTGTACTCATATTAAGGGCCATGTGCACACATGTAAAACCTATTTTTTCAATCTTTTTTAGCGTTAATAGTCATTAATAGTGCTACGAAAGTCATGTGTAATATTCGCAATATTACATGAAAAGTTGATATGTTAACATTGAGTAACATCTACTAAATCAGTACCTATACAAGTATTAATTATACATGTACTATATATTATATTCCTACATATCTATATTTTATAATATACGTATTATTATTTTTAAAAAGTTAATGTAAAATAATCACTGTATTTTGCGCACTTGCTATATATATCCAAAATTATTATGGATATTAAATACTCTTGTACGGTATGTTATGACCTATATTTAGAAATAACCTCACTATATTCTCGTGTCTGCGTGCATTTTTTGTTTATATTGTATATTATATATATATATATCTGCATGTAAAGGTAGTTTCCGGGATTTGTAAAGAATTTCACACAACCGTAGATTATGTTTTGTTTCAAATTTTCTAAATTGTATAATAACCTAAAACCCCACAACCCCCGACCCCAATGATGTCCGCCTGCGGCGCCCGCTTCCGTTTCCGGTCATATTCTGTCATAAATCACATCAACAGTTACTAAAAAAATAATATTTCTACAAGTGTGATAGGCATCTTAATAGTCCCAGAATCCACCATTACATACATACGTGTTCCGGGACAGCCCGGAATCATCCAATTTTGGTACGTAACGGTGGTTTCCGGGACTTTTCGTCGATATGGACAGATATTCATGGGCTTTCTATAAATATATATTAATAGTCTATATCAATGTGCTTACTATAACCAAAAATCAAAATAAAACACCTTGATTGTTTAAAATTACCAAAACTCCGTGAAAAATGGGATCAAAAAAATTTTTCAATACGCAAAATTATAGGTTTTTCACTCTACTTTTTGATAAAAATATTATTTTTTATGTATGGATCGTTTCAAAAGACCTTTCGGCGGAAAACAAATGTAAAAAATGGTAGATTTAAGGAAAATTTAAGGGTCTTACCTGCTACAGGACTCTAAGTTAATAGTTTTACTTTAAAGGTAATTCCTTTACCTTCAAAATGCAGCGAGTTCTTCTTTTGGTGTATCTTGACGCTGAAAGAAGAGGTCGATGCTCGACGACGCGTAGTTGTGCATATATAAAAAAGAAAAAGAGAAATAAGTAATCGTTTTATAAAATTATCGGCCAGAGACGAGAGGTGGAGGGACATCCCTTCTGGCTGCTTAGTTTGCCTTTAAGGCATGTTTATTATCGTATTTCGTGCGATGAACGGGCGAAAAGCTGCCGCGTTACATCCTATGCATAACTATTTAAGATTAGCGACAGGTAGGGGTTATAGGGATTAGTTCAATGAAAGAAGCTTTTAATTATGCTTTTTTTTATATTTTACTAATCTCTTTCTTTATTTCCTTTTTTTACATAGTTCTACAACGTCATATATGAAATCGTTTTATCGTAATATTAACATTAATATGTTAATTGATCTGTCTTTTTGAATGCAAACATGAAGTTTTATTTCTTACCTTTTTGTTTGCTTTTGTAATTCAAAATTCAGCCCAATCGTTCTATTGGAATGAGAAACAAGCGACTACATTTACAGTTAATAGTGTACTATAGAGAAAACGATGAACTTAAACACAAAAGCATAGCTACTATTTCTGGCAATTCAAACCACGATATTGTTTCATTATATAAATATCAAAAAATTGTTATAAATTATCTTATTATTCTCCCGCTGGGAGTTGCAGCACCGTGCAGTAGGTGAGGGGACTTAAGCTACACAGGGTTTAGCGACCATAAAGTCACGGTCTATTTGAACGGTGACCCCTATAAACGGACTTTCTAGATATGATTGAGGACTCCCTATAAACGGGCTCTCAGTATGAATTGGCGTGTGAGAGATAGGCGGTGAATGTAGAGTGAAAGCCTTCCATCGGAGGCTGTATCCCGGGGGCGCGGTCCGTACCGGTTTCTCATACGAGAGATAGGCAGTGATGGTCGATCAGCCCTGCGGTGCAACCAAGAAGCAACTCCACACATCAATCAGTTTGGTGATTCAGCTGAGCGAGTAAATACCCAACCCCCAAGCCGAAGGTGCAATGCAAACAGCACCGAGCGGAGAGGTACTCCCAAGTAAACTTGCCTTACCGTCGCACGAGGGGCTCTGTGGCGGTCGACCATTCTTTCCCAAGCTTCTCGTGGGTCTAAAATGGAAAAATTTTGATTTCAACTTCTTTTTAAGCTGAACTAGAAGGTGAAAACAAGTCCAAGGGAACCGGTCCTCTGAAGCAGGTAAACAAATTCTTGTCTAACCCCTTAATGAGCAACATGGAAACCGAGGATGTCTGTGTGAACCAGCCAGCAATGGCTAAGGAACTGACTACCTCGACTCAGGGCCTCAACGTGAACCATTCTCCAAAGGATGGGCAACCTGAGGCACTAAAGAAAAAGAAAAAGTGGCTGGGTCCGAAGGAGAGAAGGAAATTGGCTGCAGCTGGGAAAGCCATCACCAGCACTTTCGACGCTCCTATCCCAGCAAGTAAAAAGTGGCTAAAAGAACAACTGGACACGCCACCAAAGGCCTCCCAAAACCACTCTCGGTTGCGCAGAGGACCAACCCCCTGCTGATAGTGGATATCGAGGTTCGGTGTCCTCAGGAGCCCATACCATAAGAAAAGTTTGGGCTCTTCAAGCAGGCAGTGATGGAGGCAATGGATACGTTGCCTCTTAAGGTGCCGATGCCCAGGTTTGACGGCCTCTTCTGCAGAGGGAGGCTATCTTTCTCCTTCCGGCGAACCAGTACTCTAAAGACTGGATTATCGGAGCTATAAGCGGCCTGCATCTATGGAAATGTGCAGATCTGAAGACGGGAGTAGTTTAACTCTTTCAGAAAATTGTCAATGTCACGGTCTGGATACCGGAAGCGACCGAAGAACAGGAAGTGCTCCTGGCGAGGCTGAAGAGATCCAATCCCTCTCTTAAATCGGAAAATTGGAGGGTCGTGACCTCGGTCCCTAAAGAAGGGGGCCAGGGCAGGACAAGGCCTACTACCGGATCGACAGGCTGAGATTTAAGTACACCTTGCCGGAATCATAGTGGACCATTACAATGGCGGACCGGGAATTTTGTAGTCAAATGGCTTGCACAAATCTCTTTATAGCGTAGATCAATCTGCACCACAGCAAAGACGTCTCTTCGATTTTAGCAAGACGTATGGCTGCGGTATAAACATGCACATCACTAATCCAAGAACCTTGGTTTGTTAAAGGTAAGGTGAGAGGACTAGGGACCGGAAGAGTTGTGAAGGATCCAAAAGCAGGCCTGCATTTTGGTCAAAGATCTGGAAACAATCCGTTTACTGGACCTCTGCACAGCAGACCTGGCAGCCACAGTTGTGTAACTTCACCTAGGTGGAAAGAAACAGCGAGTGGTCATTGCGTCCGCATATCTCCCATATGACGAAGATGTACCAGGAAGATAGATAACCAAACTGATAGAGTACTGTGAGGCGAGGTGGTTGTCGCTCGTGGTTGGATATGTTGTCAACTCACTTTACCTGATGTGGGGAAGGTCAGATACCAACGACCGCGGCAGGCCCCTCCTGGAGTACCTGGCCAGCACCAACTTGGAGAACATCAATTAATATAATGAACCAACTTTTATTAACAAGGTAATAAGGGAAGTAATCGATATCGCGCTCTACTTCCAACAAATAGTCAGGTACTTAAGGGATTGGTGAGTGAATAAAGATCCTTCTCTCTCTGATCACGCTCAAATTCATTATACTCTTTCAGGTGTGCTGAACTCAAGGGAGATAACTATAAGGAACCCAAGATTTTCTCAAAGATTTCTCAAAAAGAATCAACACTAGGGCTCAGATAGACGCCACGGAAGATGGTTTGCAGAACGGCATAATCGAAGCCTATAAGACTAACTGCCAACCAAAAAAGACAGAAATAGAGATAAAATACGTTGGTGGAATAACCGGTTAGAATAAATAAAGAAGAAAGCCAGATCACTCTTCAGCATAGCTTGTAGGAGAAACACCGAAAAGAGCTGGAGCGGATGGCGCGAACCGCAAATCAACTACAAGAAACTTAAAAGAACAGCTAAAAAGTGGCTGAGTGCCATAAAATTCCCATCGAGAGAGTTCTCGACATCGGAAGAGGTGGCCCTGACCCACTTAACGGAGTTCAACCTACCGGGCTTTATAAAGGACGGGGAGTTTGCGGGAGACCATTAAATACACCAGGTGTTAACCGGCGGCGGTGATCCAGACTGCATCGCAGACTACTGGAGACACGCACGCGAGATTGTCTCTCTGGAGAAGGTAAGATAGGCTATGAAATCTTTCGAGCCCTACAAGTCTCCGGGGACGGACAGGATCCTTCCGATCCTGCTTAGGGAGGGTCACAAGGAGATCGTTGGCCCCTTTGTGAGGCTTGCTAGGGCTTGTCCAGTTAAACGGCTTGCACCGATGACCTGGCATACATCTAAAGTAGTATTCATCCCCAAAGGAAGAAAGGAAAGCTACATTACAGTGAAGGACTTGAGACCCATTTATCTAACATCCTTCATGCTAAAAACGCTTGAAAGGCTAGTAGATCGCTTTATCAGGTGATCACAAAAGGTGACGTTTTCCTAAAAGGTACTGTGGAAAGAGGTTGCCCGC
The DNA here is from genome assembly GCA_900490025.1 of Megastigmus dorsalis. Classification (NCBI taxonomy): domain Eukaryota; kingdom Metazoa; phylum Arthropoda; class Insecta; order Hymenoptera; family Megastigmidae; genus Megastigmus; species Megastigmus dorsalis. Next base: position 10,390 of record UELU01141567.1, read on the forward strand.
AGGGGGGAGTATTTTCTCTCACCTGCTGGAACATCGTAGTAAACGGTGGACTGAGACATGTGGCGGAACTAGGCTGCCGACTGATCGGCTACGCTGACGATATACTTATAATATTCAGAGGAAAGTTCTTGAACACACATCTGGATCTTACGGAAACCGCACTTAACTCTTTAAATATCCTCCTTTTTCTTATTATATGTTTCTTTTATCCTACCGCTCTCTGTGCTCTCTCCTGTTCTTTGATGTCTTCATATGAATCATTGCTCAGTTAACAGCATAATGTCGATGTAATCCTTCTTCCTCATTGCATCTGATTTTACCTTCCATTTTTTTATCTTTTTTTCTGCTTTAAACCAATCAAACTATTTAAGTAAGAGGTGTAAAGGTAAAGGTTGCTCTATAAACCCGAATAAGATCGAAGTGGTCCTATTCACCAGAAGGTATAAAGTTGGAGCACGGAATCTAATCATAGAAGGTCAGGTGAAGTCACACTGAAAGACCGTGACGAGTACCTGAGGGTTATCCTAGACAGGAAACTGCTATGTACACCATAGTTGGAGGAACAGAGCCTAAGTTCAACGCCGCGTTCTGGCTATGCAGACGAGCGATAGGTACGAACTGGGACCTCAGATTCAAAACGGTTCTATAGATCTTCAACGCCATACTTAAATACGCGTCGGCGGTATGGTGGAGAAGAACGGAACGCAAGACCACACAGATAAAACTGGAACACCATCGTAGATTGATTCTTAGGGCCGCAACGGGAGCTATGAAAACGGCATTTCTACGCTGCGCTCAAGTAGGACTAGAAGACAAAAAGCAAGACCAAGTCAGCTTACACACCGACAGCAACGCTCTAGCTATAGTCCAGGCAAATTACAATTTTAGAAAAAAAAAAATTGTTACTCAGAGTTTTACAATTGGACATTGTACACGGCCTTATTATAAACATTAAAATAATATATGCGTGAACAGCGGGGTTCGAGGTCTGATTTGGGGGGTTGAAAAGGGGTGAATTGTAGTAGTATCGCGATATTATTGCGATTTCCGGCGAAAGTTGATCTCGTACAAAAAAGTATCTAATACAAAAGTTGTAGATCGTTAAAAAATAAACAACTTTTGTTAAATTAACTTTTTAACATAACCTCAAAAGTATACTTTTCTGCGACCTAAATAACCGTAAATTCTTTTAAATAAAAAAATTAAAAACTTTCAGAGATAGTAATATTTTTCGGTAGAAAATACTTTTTTTTCAAAACAAAATCCTCCTTCAGAAAATCATCCTACAAAGTTCTGTAAGTGCTCATTTTTTTCGCTTTGAAATGTACTTTCTGATAGAAGAAAAAAAATGTATAGTCGTCATTGAAATCCATGCTCAAAAATGCAAAAAAAAAGGAAAAATGACTCTTGCAACAATGAATTTTTCAATAATTGTTGATAATTTGTTTAAATTTTGTAATAAAATTCAAAAACTGATTACGCCATTAAATTGTACGGAAAAAATTGCGAAATATATTGTGTTTCATACTTTGACTCGAAACTTTATTTTTGAGCAGTATTAGTATAAACATTGAATTCGTGGAATTGAGCTCCATCTAACTAAGTGTACTTATTTTATTTTTAATTTTGATTAATTCATACATATAGAAATAAAGGAATTGGTAATTAAATAATTGAAAATTATGATTTTTGCTTTAAAATTTTTTATATTTTTCGAATTATTTATAATAAATATTATAATATTATTAGAATCTTCGTTTCTTTGGCAAGTGTTGAACGTCATCTTGCAAATCGCGCAATTCTTCATTGATTAGGATAATTTTTTCCTGATCTTCAATCGCTTCCTCCATATCAGAAATGTCTTCGGGTAGTACATTGTCCGAGTTCAAGCAAATACTTGGCTGTTCAAATTCATTGTAATCAATGAAATCTTCCACAATTTTTTTTACTTTATCAGGATCATTTACAATTGATGCTTCAAAGCGCAAAGTTTCTTCGTAGGTCGCACAAAATCCTAAATATGATAAGGAATCTATTAAGTCTCTTGATGCATACTTTTTGTGCATCATCGACGATAGACCGAATAAAATTGGCGATAAAAATGACCCTGACCTTGCTAACATAATTATGGTATGAGCAATTGTAGCTATTCCTTTTTCCACTTAAAATAATTTTAAAAAGTTTTTAAAACAATGCTATGAAAATCTGCTAACGATTCAAGAATATTATCAAAAATATTTTTTTTTATTAAAATTTGGAAGTGTGTAACTATTTTTATTGTTAATAGTCTTACGAATGTCCTGTAAAATAATATTACCAGCCAATTGAACAATTCTCTTTCTTTCTAGTTCGGGATCTTTTTCTTGATTGCTATACCATTCTTTCCAGCACTTTTCAATAATTTTGTGTCGAAAGAGAATAATGAGATCTGTTTTTAAGCCTACAAATTCTAATTGATCGTCAGGATTTGATAGTCTGCAAGTCCGGAAAACTACCCGTGAATTCATTTTTAATCTCATTAAGAGAAAATTGACTGTCATCTTTGTTTTGTTCAATATAATTAATCGCAAAATCTATAAAGTTTATCGTACTTCCACTTTCAGGACGTCCAATTTGATCAGAAAGTCTATTTACATAAAACGTAGACATGCAGTTTGCATGGTAGCGAGCTTGAACCTGAACTAAATCCTTAGTTGCATTCAAACGTGCAAATAATTTTTTTTGAAAAGTATTTAAATGTTTTCTTTCTTCAAGAGTCTTAATGATTCTATCTCTAGTTTCACTTTTTTTTTACCACTTTTACACGTTCTGTCGTATTATTACAAGCGCTACCACAAATAAAACAAAGTGCTTCGAATTCAAAATGAAGTGCATCTTTTACAATGCTTTTACCTTCAATACTCTTTTTAGTATGTTGTGCTGCAGCGGCACTTATCGCACTCTCTCGGTTGCACGTATCTGAACATCGTTATGAACAGATGCTGATTTAATTTCAACCCACTTAGTATACTTCCGATCTCTTCTTTTTTTACTTGAATCTATCAACTTATTTACAGCTTTCTACTGGATCGTGCTCATATCTCCTCCATGTTCATTACAAATAATACAAGCAGGATCATCCATGCTGCTAAACTGCTACAAAAATAAAAGAAGTTTCTTGTATAAAAAAAAATCAGAAATAGCTTTTGTTTACTAGATAAAAATAAAAAAAAATTTCTAAAATCATAAAACTTGTTTAGAATGAAAAAAGAAGTTTTTAATATTGATCAGTTTATTGTACTCCTACTTTCAAATCCAACAATCGACCGTCCCGGTACTTTTTGAATACGAATTTTTCAAGCAGCAATGTTGAATTAGATTACAATTAGATTATTGTCCATATTTCTTCCATATTTCCGAAAAATATTATTATTATTTTGATTTCCGGTCTTTTTACTACTGAATATCTTAATGCTATAAATTAAATTTCACTCACCTCTTAGGTTTAACTATATTTTGTACAGAAACAGTATCCAATAATGTTGTGTAAACATGTCGCCTTCGAAATGATGCTCACAGAATGACGCTGCCAAACTAACTGAGCACTGTGCACTTTCCAAAGCGTCTCAACTGTGTACCTGTGTTCGTAATCCTGTGCCTTTGCTCCACGTGAGCTGCTCTTTTAAAGAGGACGGGGGCAGTACCTCTCCCTTGGTCCTGGGGCCCAGCTGGTAAGCCCCATTGCCCGGGAACTGCCCGGCGTCTAGACTCCCGACGTCTAGGCCCGGGGAATGCAGCTGCTCCTTTGAAACAGAAAGAGTCCTATTACGAAAAAGGGACAGAACGAGAGAGAGAGACAGATAGAGAGAGAGAGAGAGAGAGAGAGAGAGAGAGAGAGAGAGAGAGAGTGAGACAGGAGGGGAAATGGAGTTGCGACCGTTGAAAGTGAAAGGGGGGCCTAATCCTGTTTAATTACTTTAAAAGTTTCCGTTTTTCTAGGGAAATTTTAAGTACTTCTCAATTATTTCGATTTTTTGGTACACAAAATTATTCCATTTAGATGTTTACAACTGTACAAAAATAAAGTTTTGAGTCAAAGCATGAAACACAACATCTTTCGTATTTTTTTCATACAATTTAATGGCGTAATCAGTTTTTGAATTTTTTTAAAAATTTAAACAAATTATTAACAATTATTGAAAAATTCATTGTTGCAAGTCATTTTTGCTTTTTTTTTTACATTTTTGAGCTTGTTTTTCAATGACGATTATACATTTTTTTTATTTCATCAGAAAGTACATTTCAAAGCGAAAAAAATGAGCATTTAAAATTTACGGTTATTTAGGTCACAGAAAAGTATACTTTCACCAAGTTTCATGAATATAGAACTATTTTTGCGGAAACGAAAAATAAAAATCGAAAACATCAGTAACAATGATTATTCGCATTTTTCTCGGAATTTTGAGATTATGTTAAAAGGTTAATTTAACAAAAGTTGTTTATTTTTTCACTATCTACAATTTTTGTATTGGATACTTTGTGTGAGATCAACTTTCGCCGGAAATCGTAATAATATCGCGATACTACCACGATTCACCCCTTCTGAACCCCGCAAATCAACCCTCGAACTCCGCTTCTCACGCATATATTTTTTTTATGTTTATAATAAGCCCTTCTACAATTTCCAATTGTAAAACTCCGGGTAACAACTTCTTTTTTTTTGCCTCTAAATGAGCTAATTCGCCTGGACTACTATGCTAGGACACATCAAGGTGTTATCTATGCTGGTTGGGGTATGCATTTCGATGCTGAATGCCCTGGCAGAAGAGGTGCAACTTACTCTCTTTGGGTTCCAGGATACTCAGTAATCAAAGGTAACGAAAAAGCGGACGGACTTGCCAATCTTGGAGCAAAGGAAGCCTTGGTCCAGAATCAGCAATAGGAGTCCATGAATCCTTCTTCAAGGAACTTGTTTTGTTGCACCATGGACTGGTGCAGAACAAAAGGGTGTATACAGGCGAAGACTCTGGTCGAACTGAAGCAAGACTACTCACACAAATTGTCACTGGTCACTGCCATCTGAGAAATCACCTCCTTAGGATGAGACTTAACGTAACAATCCAACATGCAGATGGTGCAGTCCTATAAAGGAGACAGCGTCACATATTCTATGTGAATGTCCGACCTTATCAGATCGAAGAAAGGAGAGGCTGGGAATAGACTTCTGTAATTACGAATCCATGCAAAAACTAAACTTGAGGACGGTGATGGACACTTTCGTATTCTTAACCACTCAGCCTAGTCCACGGTCCTAAAGAAACGAAACTTTGTCAGTTGGTGTTGAGTGAAGGTCGGTGATCGGAACCACACCTGTCAGGGAAGGGCTGGGAATCTAGGGCATAATATCACACCAACGGGTGCTAGTGAAGGTCGAAGGACGGAACCCACGCCTAAAGGGATGGGCATGCAGAGGGCAATCTGACTTGGCATCGGGGTTCAACTGAGCCCATCCAGTCAAATAATAATAATAATAATAATAATAATCTTACAATTTATCTTAAAAAAGTTTATTATATAACTCATGGAGCAAAAGTAAATGGGATGTCATAGGTGTAAATTTAAAAAGAGGAGCCCGCACAACTAGCTTACAGCTTATAGGAGCACACAAATAGCTTACATCCTACGGTCTTTATAATTGGACACAAACGCATTGCAATAAAAAAAAATTTTCTACTGTAGTAAAGTTTATGAAAATAATTCTTTGGAATTAAAAGTTAGATTCGATCAGTCCAAAACCATTCCAGGTACTTTGAAACAACACGCTTTTATTCCAATAGATGATCTCTGAAACGAAACAAAACGTTTTTGGCATCTGAGTATGATGTGTTTCCTAAATTATAAAGACGAAAATTGTTATAAAAAATTAGGAGTGTAAATTGTAATGATGGTACGTCGTGCAGCTGGTCGAACGCCTTGTATTTATTGAATATCTCGAAAAAACAAAAAGGAACGCCATTTTAGAAAATGGATATACCCATGTAAGATTTCCTCCTCTTTCGATCTAGCCGATGAAAAAAAAATATTAAAAATATAGTTTTTGAGATATAGCACATTTCATGTTTTTTCGAGGTTAAATTAAGCAAATTTTGAAAAACTGATAACACTATCGGAATGCTGAGAAAAAATTACATCGAAATCACCTGAATACAGCACGATTCCACGCTCGTGCGCCGCGCTTGACGAGTTGACGCGAAACGCCTCATAGATGGTTTACTGTGGTTAAACATTAAAATTATTACTTATGTCGACTGTACTCTACTATAAACTGACAAAGATCTTTCTATCGGTCTTACAGTCTAATCAATATTGGGTGGTGAGGGGCGGTCAGATTGTCCTTTACTAATAAATGTTTATTTCAGGGTTAAATATAAGTTTATTTCAGATTCTTCGGGGGTGATTGTAAACAAGGGCAATCTGATTGCCCATTAATATTGATTAGACTGTAAGACCGATAGAAAGATCTTTGTCAGTTTACTGTGGTTAATTTTTCCTCTAGTTTTCTCTCTTTTTTTTTCTTTTTTTTTTTGTTCTCGGCCTCGCTTTACCTATTAATATTTTTGTGTTTTCTGTCCCTGTTATCGTCTTTTTTTTGTTAATTTTTGGATGTCGCGCATTATTCAATTTTAGATTTCGGATTATTCTTTCAGTCTTACTTGTTACACTATGAGGCAGGCCTGTGTTGTCTGTATGGATGTCTTTGCGCTTGTGCTTATCAATAGTTGCATTTAGCTCTATTAGCGTGCTCCTGCTTCTTTTACGACGGAGTTTTGCATCCCATCGACCCTGGTATCGTCGTTCCATTTCTTTGATATCTTGGTGAAATCGTTCCCCTTGTTCTTCACTATAATCACCAAGATTCTGTGGAAAGTATTCCAAGTGTGAATGGAGAAAGTGTAGCTTGTAATTCATCAAGCCACTCAATCGTTTGTAATTTTGAAGCAAGCCATCAACTGGTTTTCTGTAGCTCTCCCTCTTGTGATTACCTAAAAAGTTTTCCACCTCATCCTTGAAGCTAATATATGCTGCCTTTTCTTCATGGTTCATCGCATCAAAAAATACTTTATCTTTTTACAATGCGCAGATGTGCATTCAAATATACCTTCCCCCGTCAAATATACCTTCTTTCAATAAAGCGATCGATGTTCCCGAAAATTTCGTCTCCAAATACGAGAAACATTCACCTTCTTTGTTCAAGGATTTAACGAATTGTGCGATCTATCCAAGTTTGATAAGGAGGGGAAGGAAAACCTTTGATGACTCTACTAATGGCTTCTTAATGATATTATTCTTACTTGGCTCAAATATCTGTCTGGCCAGTTATGACATTTTCCAATTACGAAACCAATAGTCCCCTATGTACGCATTCTTTTCGCGATTTGACCTTGGAATGCCCTTGAACCTGACGTGATATGTTCAAACTGACCTCGGGTTCGGATTTAGTGACCCAAAAAACATGGATGGACAATTTTTTCTTCTCCCGAAATTTTTCAAGATTTGACCTGCAAATGCCCTTGAATTTGACGTAGTACGGTGAAACTGACCACGGATTCAGATTCAGCAGGAAAAAATACGTACGAATACCATGATTTTGTCGATGTACATTCAATTTCATTTTTTGCTGTGGGCCTGTGTTACCTATTCCTTTCTGCTCTTCTTGTCTTTATTCTCCTTACACCTTTTTCCTTACCTTGCCTTCCACGAGTCTTTTTGAGCAAGCTGATTTGTATTCTCTAATGATTCTTGCTATTATTATTACATTTTCTCGAAAAATTCTTCTTATTAATAATTAAACACTTATATTTCTTCATTAAAGTTACGTTTTCTTTTTTTTTTTTATATATTAATAATTTAATAGACAAGTGTCCAAGAAAGAAATTCATAATTGTATATTCTTTTTTGTTTTTATTCTTATTATTATTGACCTAATTATGCTTATGTGGTGAGTGTAATTTGAAAGAAAGGGAATACTCGAAACAAACAGCTAATGATATATATATATTATATATATTATAACGGGGGAATTTGACTGAGTGTGGGAGCGACTCGGTAGCTTCCCTGCGTGTATAAGTAGCAGGCAAATGACGGTTGATTTACCGTCCCAAATTTTAATAAGTTATATTATTTACAATTTTAATAATTATCTGCATAGGCAGAGGAAATCAGGGCGCCAGGCACTGTATTTTTAGATTTACTTAAAGTGATTACTCTAAATTCGAGCAGTGCCACTCGATTAATTAATCTGAATTAAATTCTATTTTCTTAGTCATGCGCGACTAGCCAGAGGCAGAGTCGTGAGGTCGAACGGCCAGAGACGTTCGAGCTGAGTTTCGGGTTGTGGACAGACACGTACACACACATGCAACAATATCAAATAATAAATACAAATAAGTTCACACTCGATAATTTGGAGTTGATCTTAACAATTTGAGTCCTTTAATAGGCAAATAAATATTTACAAAAGAACCTCTGAGAGG
>UELU01141570.1:6658-82490 GCA_900490025.1 Megastigmus dorsalis
CCCCCCCCCCCCCCCCCCGAAATGCATCGTAATTGTAATAACATCGAATTGAAAATGCTTTAGAGTATAATATTGAAAATTTTAATTTTATATGTTCGTCAAATGAAACGTAGAAATTCAAGGTAGTATAAGTTGCAACGATAGCAAGTTAATCTAATGTTTATTGTAATAAATATTATGTAGGATACAAGAGTATAATAGCTACGTCTACTTTACTTTAACGTATTTTCAATTTATTTTAATAATATCTAATAACCGAAAACGTACATGACCTTTGCAGATAAAATTTGTATGCAGTAACAATTTTTGGGTAAATGATTACTCAGATAAATGTAAATTGCACTAACTCACATTTATGAATATCTTATTTAGAAAAAAGAAAAATAATTTTTCTAATTATAAGCTTATAATTATATTAATATCAGTCTATACTGCATTTACAAAATCATAATTTTAACACGCGAGTTTACAAATATATATATTATATATAAATAGTTGAGGCAGGCCCGTGATTTCTTTTTTCCTTTACAGCTCGAGCTATAAGCACTGGCCATTTTTCTCGCGTTTGCGTGTGAAAGTATAAGCACCGCCGCCGCCGCCGCCGCCACCGCAGAGAGTTAGCACAATCGATCAAAAGTCCGTGTTTTCAAAGTTTCCGCCTTCCGAGATTAACCGGCAAGCGCGAAATCCACGTGAAAAGCGCGAAAAGCGATTTCTCCAGGTTTTAGGGTGCTTTCCTATGGCTCCCAGGCGCCTCGCTTTTCTAATCGCACCCCATTAAGACGCCCTTCTTCCGTACCGCGTCTAGCTAATTGCTTTACCCTAATCTTCTTCCAACTTTCTAAACCATCAAGAGAAACTGCACTGGAATCTTCTCTTCTATGCTTTCTCGCTCTTCCTTAATTTTCTTTTTTGTTCTCTTTTTCTCTTTCTGCGCGTTCATACTCCTCTTTGGCCTTTTTAAAGAGTGCCGACCAGCTCAAGTGGAGCGAATCCTTTTAACGCTCTTCTAATTTCATGCATAGCAAAGTTTATAAGAAGCTAATATCATACGTCATTAAATGTTAGCAATTTTATAATGGTGCGTTAAAGAAAATAATAGATCTTATCAGGAGATTGAGGAAATCTTTCATTGTGTGCATCTAGACCGTAATTTTTATAATTTTTCATTGGTGAATTATAATCATAAGCATTCGAATTTTTCATATTAAATGAAACTACAACCCAGAATAAGGAAGATGGTTCAGCATTTTCTTAATATAATTGAATATAGTGGACAATGCTAATCGTTATCGATTATTTTATTTTTCTCATAAGATGAACCCACTTATTATAATTATATATAAATAAATGTCTAGTGATAGAAAATGATTATTATACCTAATTTTAGTATTATTCAGAATATTTGCAATCTTGAAAAAATTGTCTCAGTGTCATTCTCTCAAGTTTTAGCTTATCAATATTTATCTTATATAGAGTGTAATAAGCATAAGTTTCTTTGTTGAAAAATAATTTGAGTTAAATCGCTGAATTTAAGACACTGTATTTGTTCTTTTTACATCGATCAGAAAACTCAAGTAACTCTGCACAAAATATAGTATAATTCTTTACGCTATCTTTCGCTTATAATATATATAAAGAATCAAGTTCGCTTCTTAATCAGTACCCTATTCCTGATCATTTACTGATTTACTTACAGGGTTATAACAACAATTTGATTTTAGATTGTATTTCGATTGTTATCATCATTTATACGATTAATATCTCTTTTATATTCATTACTTTTTGTGACTATTCATTTTGTACAATGTCAAAGTTTAATCAGAACTGGACTAATGTTAGTATTAATTATCATAGTAAAATATCAAAATATTATTTAAAGTTCCTTAGTACAGAGAAAGAGAGTATACGTCATAATGTAACTTTATCTGTTGACAGCATTCTACAATCGAATTGCTTTAAAATCGCTAATAATCAGTGGCAAGTCCTAAGGATAACGTACCTGCCACCTTCTTTATGGCGCAGCATTAACGAAGAAACTTAGAAAACGTCGCGCAGAAGCTAAGAGATGTACCCCCATTAGCGGCGCGTTTGCGGGCGCAAGAATACACCGCAGCCGCCGTCGTCGACGCCGCCGCCGCGGCGACGCTTGAAAAGACGCGTATAGCTCGCGGCGGCAGGGAAACGGAAAGAGGCGAAATGAGTAGGGAATTTCCCTAATTATGATCAGGCATTAATCCGACGAGGCGTTATTATTTTAACGTGGAGATCCAGGCTGCCAGTGGCGGCAACGGTGGCAACGCTCGGCTAATTTGCCCTCCGCAAAATCGATTGTGCGCCAGTATTATAACTTGCGCGCGCTCTTCCATAAATAATCGCCTCTGTGCTATACGTTCGTAGAATGAAAAATAGGCCTGCTATTTGTTAAGCATTACTTTATTTATACTTGTCTTACTGTCAATGGAGAATTTTTATTTCTCTTGTCTTAGAATTTTACACATAGAGTGAAATATTCTGGAAAAAGTGGGATGATTATGTTCAAGTTGAATTAAAACTTATTCAGACTAAATGATTGGATTAATTGATATAATTAATGTTTAATACTGTATATTCCTTTTCGTGTTTTTTACAGCAAAACAAAAAGGAAAGAGCATTATGATAACGACAAACGTGTTAAAAAAAATTTTAATGACAGTTAATTACTGAAAGGAATATCATTCTAATTACAAGATAACGAAGATAGTGTATTAAGCACATTTTATTTAAAGTAATTAGTTTCCTTAAATTAAATCATTTGTTCGAATATCCTAACCATTAATAAATAAAAACAAGTAAAATAGATTTTAAAATTTGAAAATCGGTTAAGCTGGTTTCGAGGTGCAGAGGTTTCTATACCCAATTTCACAACTTTTTTCTCATAAAAAAATGTTTTAAGCAAAAAATACCACTTTTATAGAGTCTTGATCATGTTGTTTCGACTAAAATATTAAAGTGTATGAATATTAATTAAAAGCAAAAAACATTATGGGATAAGCATTTGAAAATATGAATAAAATAAGACATTACACGTTAAACTCTTAAAAATAGAATAACTATAAAACATTCAAGAATTATGAACTCAATATCTAGTAAAAATATAGGGCTCATAAGGTAAGTATAAAAATACTATTTATATATAATTTTTTATTATGATTTATTCATTTCTACAGATAACACTTTGTAAACCTTAGTAAGGAATACTCTGTCCATCAATAATAAAACGTATTGCATAGTGTTACTATTTTGATAATAATAAAATGCTGTGAATGTTTAGAAACACCTTAGATTAAATTTTAAAATATTCTTAATAAAATTTAAACTTATATATTTATTAAATTTAAATTTGAAAAAACTTTTTTTGGTTGAAACTAGACATTTGCTTTGTAAAATTGGTTTCCCATTTCGTTATGTAAATTAAATTCCTAAGTTTGACACAAGCTTTAACACAAATCAAAAAAACACAATGAATTAAAATTTATAGTAAGGCAAAAAAACCAAAATGTTATTTTCTAAAACGAATTCTTACACTAAACTGTTACATCAGAATAAGACGTATATTATTTACAATGATTAAAAAAGGACAAATAAGCCAGTCTATGTTACTTATTTTAAAGTGAATCAGAATATCTAAATATCAAAATAATTTTCCATCACTATTTCGTAGTAGCAAAATATATTGATTAACTCGCGGACCAAAATAGTTTGCCTGCGGTCAACATTAACCACCAACCGATACACGCCTGTCCTCTCGAGTTATCGACCAGCTCTCACCCGCTGACAGGAGTTTCGTGGTCCGCCCGACAGATGGCCGTCGTTTAAACGTCGTTTTCAACCCCCTAAGCTGTCTCTCTATCTCTCGCTGCCTGTGAGAGCGAGTGAGAGGGACAGTGAGAGTGAGAGAGAGAGAGAGAAAGAGCCTCGGTCTATCTTGCGGCCTCTTCGGCAGAGTGGATGAATTACCGACGCGACTACGTCAGAAACGCGCGAGCGCTCGAGAGAGCCGGGGATGTTATGGTATCTCATAATTTATACAGCGGCTGCTGCACCTGCATTCAGTCGGCTACCGCAGGGAAACGCTCTCCTCGTAAAGCTGCGGACAAAATAATAAAATGCGATCGTATACATTGGGAACTCGTTTCACCTGAAACGCGCGACGTTTTGTCAAAGTGCAGAGGCCTGATAAACACGTATAGGAGATGACTGAGCTGATACACGTGTTTGAGGAATATTTTCAGTAAGGCTGCTTATTTTTAAGCGCTAATTAGCAGCTTCAGTATATGGGTTTTTCTGAGTAGGACCGTAAATAATAACCTAATTTAACACTTTGCTTTTTTCATGCTACTTTTTATTGGTCTTGCATTCGGATTATTAAAATGGATTATTTTTGATTTCTATTTTTTATTGATAGAATTTACAATTTTTAATACTTTATTTAGTGTATTTCAAAATTTAAAATACATATAACACTTAAAATAAACAAATAACATAGATCATATTTGAGCCTTGATAAAATATTTTGGTAATACTAAAATTACAACTAAATTTGATTGTGCCAAAGTCAATATTAGATTGCCAACAAAAAATTTGAATATCTACCAAGAAATAATTCTGGGTGTGACATATTTAGAATTCTACGAGTGTTATGAATCATTTAATTTTAACTACTTTTAAGTATATTCATTGACTTTCGAAACCAATAAACCGTTATGTAAAATTTAAGCATAACGCCGTGGTAAAAAACAGTAGGTTTCTCTATATAAATATAATGTTGGACATGTAGAGAAGAGCGGGGAAAATCGAAGCAATTTGAACATTTTCTCGAAAAAAAAGAGACAAATAATTACTTAATATCTTGTCATTTATTATTAATAAATTTTAAGAGAGTTGCGACGTTAATTCTCTCAATAATTAAAGTTTTAATGTGATTTATTTTTTATTTGTTGATAATAAATTAAAATTAGCAATAAAATAACTCAAAAAAACAGCATAACTATCATCAAAACTATATTCTATTAGTTTTTCATGCATTCACTTCCATAACCTAAACTGAGTGCCTGCACTGAGTGAAAGCAGGAATTTTAGACACTTTCGAGGTTTTGAACAATTTGTTTTAATACACTTTATAATACATCTCGGATCGAATAAACTAATAGTAATCAAATATATATTAATAGAAATTGTAAGGTCTGTTAAATTATATATACCCGCTTAAATTATTTTCACATGAAAATGAGTGTTATTATTGCCCCTTTTGCATGTTTAGTTTACCCCATCGCATAAAAAAAGAGACGTTGATTGTTTTATTGAAATTGATTTTAAATCTGTCTACCAATAATGAATTACTCTACTCGAGTATAAAAAACATCCGTTCTATAGCTTTTTTATTAGAGGCTATATTTTATTAAATAATTGTAAGTTGTCTATATATTGTTATTTATTTTGTCAAGCTTATGTTATTTTTACGATGTTGAGAAAAAATCGGAATTTTTTATACTGTTCTTTTTTATAATTCGAAGTGTTGAAATCTTCTGTGTCTTGATTGTCCCGCTCTCCCCTGTAATATTTGAGTAAGACAGTGATTTATTTTACACGTTAGTATTTTTTCCTTTAATAATAAGGTAATTTTATATGCTCGTGCAAGTGTACAGTATTGAAATATGTAATATCTATTTATTTTTAGATATATATACAATAGCGTGAAAAAGTTCGGGATCACTTTTTAAAAATTTAAGGCTTAATCTTTTCGATGCATAAAAAATATTAATTACGTACATTTCACATGCAAGATTCATTCAAAAACAATACTCTAATCCAATTCTCAAAAATCGATTATTGAGTAACCACGTACGGACCACGATATACAATCTCTTATTTCAGAAAAAAAATACAGTGAATCGATCCCAAAACTCCACAATCTAATTAAAATGCTCAAACAATGCATACATAAATCATAGCCGCGAGCAAATGCATAATAAAATGATGCAAAGTAAGAAGCGCAATTTGCGTTCAAGGATATCTCAATAAAAAATATCTGCCCGCGCGATCTACTAATTAGTCACGGCAATGCTGGCGAAAGGTCCGCGTCTCTCTCTCTCTCTCTCTCACTTACTCGCTCGCTCACAACCTTTAGCGCCTCCTACAAGCGGAGCAGAAGCTCGAATTGCCAGCTAAGTTCCTGGATCGCTCTCTCAGCTAGAAATCTCAAGATCCGCGGGGCTTGAGCACACTCGGGTGCAGAGTGAGAGAGAGAGAGAGAGAGAGAGAGAGAGAGAGAGAGAAAGAGGCGTTGGAGCGAGCGATGGCTGTAATTTCGAGTCATTACAATTACCGCTAATATCACAGTCATTAATTAGTCGAGTATAAAGAGGCGCGCATTAAGGCAGATAATGCATTATCGTCGCGGCTCGTCCGTCAGCGTAGCTGCGACTGAATCACTCTTGCGGATTTCCATGCCGACGGCGGCCGGCAGCAGCGGCGGCAGCGGCGGCTGGCTCTCTGCCCCGCTAACGAAGCATAATCAGAGGCCATTCCGCTAACAAGTCGAGATTCGTGTTACTTTGTTACGCAAGATTACGCACTGATAACGCGCGGTGTTTGTCAATAAAAATTTTTATACGCCTTGTTGAACTTCTTTGCATGTACTGTTTCCTACGCTTGGGTATGGTATATATATATATGTATTTGGTGACGTATGGGTAGATAAAATGTTTTTACTACTATATAATCTTATTAGCTTACGAAGATTTCGTAGGTGTAATGATGCGCGATCTCTTGCGCTACTTAGTACTGAAAAATAATTAATCTCATTCGTTCCGGCAGCACTTTATCATATATGGCTTACAGTTTAAGAAAAATTTTATAACATGTTTTAAAATAAAATACCAAATACTTAACAATAAAATCTAAACATGAAAAATTTAAGAAAACTAAAGATCGACAGTGCCGCTACATATATTTGAAATGGAAAAGTATAACTTTTAGAATTTCAATTCATACCTGATTCTATTCTTTATATATAAAGACAAAATAGCAAGGGAAACCATGTAATTGATTTATAGAAGGTTCTCCTCGTGAACAATAGATAAAGTTCTCAGAAAATTCCTGAAATAGATTTTATCGACGCTCCTTTACAAAAATTAAAATACTAATTATAAACTTTCAAGCATAACTCGAACGTTTGATTATTAGTAAAAGTCAATGAATGGATCAACGATCAGCGAAGTTTCAATGATTCAGACAGCCCAGCATGCCTCCTATTAATCTTAAACTTTCCAAAGATCCACAATATTATAAGGCTAACAGAAACTATTGGAATCACAACACTTTCCCTTTTTGCAAGACGCATAAACGCAGCGCGCGAAATCATTAATTTCTGGAGCACTTGAGTGACGTGCGAATATCAGCGTAAGAGTGCGCGCGGTTTTTTCACTGACAAAGACCGAAGCCGAGCGGCGCGCGCGCGGGAGATAAACACGAAGAAAGGAGGCAAGAGCGCAGAGCAGTGAGTTCAACGTATCTCGCCTTCGAAGCTCGCAGCACGTGGTGATATTATGGCACATTGTATATATCGAGAAGGGGGCCGACGCATGCATAAACGTCCCGAGAGTGCCGATGAACCTGATGAGAAACTATACATTCCTTTTCCTTTTTCTTTCTCTTTCTCTTCTTTCGTTCTCTTGTTCGTATTTATATGTGTGTGTGTGTGCATTATGTGTGGTCTGCTTGAAGCTTTGTCTTATGTGCAGCTCTCGCGATCGAACGACCGATTTACTTTGGACGCGCGGATAGTTCAATAAAAATGCCATCGATATTCCTCGCGGGCAGGCGTCAAGGGTATATTTGCGACCTCGCGCTTTGACGTGAACTCCGAGGAGATGAGAACACGTTCGTAGAACTTGCGAAAGAACTGGAACAATGTATTTTGGCCGTGTTCGGACATTTCCTCCATTGGGAGAACAATTAGGTATTTTTTATAGATAGATAAAATATTAAGGTTCCTTAGATGGATGTTGGATATGCTATAGAGCAATAATGTAGTATTTGTATTCGCTATAATTCATGTTACTGTATTGGCAATTGTAATTGTAAATAAGACTTTTCAGAATGTAGGTATTTCATTAATGAAATAATGTTTCAATTGAAATGCTTTGTTTGTGATAATAGTTTAAATAGTTTCAAAACATAAATGGTTTCAATAATTCTAGCCCTTACTTTTTCATGATAAGTAATAAAATTTTTTCAACAAAGTTTTGGAGTGGACACTAAATTTTCAATACAACAAGCGACTAATCGGAGATTTCACAGAAAATTTTCTTATGACTCAGTTTTGATTAAAAGCACCAGGAAAGAACATTAACAATTAACACGCATATGTTATTTCAAAAATCTTCATCGTACTATGAATGAGCTCTAACGTAATAAACACAACATTATATAATTCAATTTTAAATCCTATTTAAGCTATCCCCCATATAACATAAAAACCCTTATCCTAGTTAGCGAGGCATCACTTGCAATGTGGTCAGAATTACAATTATTTGTGCCTCTCAAGTCTCTTCAACGTAGCACGTTAAACTGTCCGCGACGAAGGCGTCTGGCATTAACCGTATCGCGCCAGAAGGGGCCATGGATACCATCACAGTCAAGATCAGGCGTGAACATCACCAATCATCTTTCCTCGAAATTTTAATCAAACTATCGTCCGATCGCAGCTTCTCCAGTTCGGTTGGCCGAAAAGTCAGAGTCGCTTACCCACGCGCTGAGAGACAGAAATAAAGAAAGCGAAGTGCGCTTCTTGAAGATTTTACGCACATTGTCTTTCAATTAAGGTTTTGCGACAGTCTAAAGGGTCCTTTTCGAGCCGCGAATACGATGTCGGGCGCGCGCGCGCTCGCGTTAGATCTGGGTGGGCCTTTCACGGTTGCACCGTTTCGAATCCCGGCCCCCTCTGACTTGCATCTCGTATATCTCCACTCGAACCCTTTTTTTGCCAATACCTTCAGCTTCAGCAAGTAAATAATTAATTTCTCGTAACAAGGGCCGTACAAGAGTCTCGAAACGAGCTCGTGCTATAGTGAGTTTTAGATTTAGATGTAATAATTGATTTTTTTTATACGTTGGTAAATGACTAAATCGATCTTCACGGAACGCACATTGTTGTTAATATTTTAATTCTTTATTAACGACGTTTCGAGGGTGTAGAAACATATACCCTCCTCTTCAGGCTAATAACATATACAATAAACATCTTTAATGCCTTCCACCAATCGTTGAAATTTTCAGTGGAAATTGAAAAGTCGAATAGATTTAGCTTTTTGGATGTAGAATGCATTAAGACAAATAACACGATTGTGTTCTATACAAACTGGTATAGAAAACCAACTGCATCGGGGAGGTACATAACTTTTCTTTCACATCATTCAATATCACGAAAAATTGCAATTATTTATAATTTGGTTGACAAACGTTACGTCCTCTCTGACAAGCGCTTCCACAAGGATAATATTGACATTATTAAGAAATTTCTTTTAGACAACAATTGCCTTATGCACTTTATAAATAAATATATTAAAAAAAGAATAATGTCTATATCAACAATGTTAATAATATTCCGATCAATAATAATAAAGAATTACTATCTAAAAATAAAATAGTTTTGCCATATAGATTAAAAATTTGACACCGTTTATCAATAATATTTTGCGCAAACATGATAATACTGGTATTAATAAAAATATTAATAAACTCAAAATATGATTAGAATTGGTAAAGATAGCTTAAACCCGCTAGACACAAACAATATTGTATAAACATAGGTATGAGCAGGAGAAAACTAAAAAAACGCAGAGACGAGCACAAATGTGACGTAAAAAATATTTCCGAAAGATCAGCTCTTACCTTGCATGCGTATATCACCGAGCATACGATATTATTGACAGAGAGAGTAACAAATTCAAAAGGAAATTTTTTAAAGAACGTTTATAAAGCAACTTTGAAACTTATACAAAAGCATTCTTAATTATTAGTTAATTTTCACATATTAATTTGTCAGTTATAAGTACACAACGGTTGGTTTTTCCCCACTTTTCAAATAATGTTCATGGCCTCGGAAGACTGTCACAATTATTATATAGATTAGTATACAGATTTCCTTCGCAATCGACAATACCTATATAGGTTCAATACAATTTTTGACATTAAGATTTTTGACCAATTTCATAAAATATGAGCGAAACAAGCGGAGAAAAAAGTGCAAGTGAGTTTTCCGCGTTAAAAAATATTTTTCAAATTTTCAATTAACTTATTGATTTTTATTTTAATTCCTTTTATTTTTCTCGTCTTTTGCATTTATAGATAAACGTTTTCGTGAGTATTAGCGTTTTATGTGAACATAATAAATTATGCATTAGTTTTTAAGTCATATGACGTATGTTGTGCACTGTTGTTCTTTCCGGACTTGAATTTTTATTGTAGTTGATTAAATTTGTATATTGTATATGTTATTAGCCTGAAGAGGAGGGTATATGTTTCTACACCCTCGAACCGTCGTTAATAAAGAATTAAAATATTAAGAACAATTTGCGTTCCGTGAAGATCGATTTAGCCATTTACCAACGTTTAAACAATAAAAAAGGAACGATAGCTTCAATATTAAATTGATTTTTTTATAATAACAATATTGAGTTATGTTTTTCGACACTGTATTTCGAAATATGAATATAGGGCCTACGGTAGCTCGACTCATTTACTCTTTAATAGAATATTTGGCATTATTGTTTAATGTAAGTATGGGGGATTATACGTAGAAATAAGTTCAACAGAATATTTACTTCACTTGATTTTACACGGGCGAGTTATGTAGAAGAAAACATTCCTTGAACGAAAAAAAAGATTGAACGTCACTCCTTTTCTATCCTGATTTCTTTCTGAGCTTTTTCTAAAGTAAGATGCTTTTCTAATGGATCTTAATGTCAAAAGCTTTGTGCTGCAGTTACAGATACGGGCTGCACGGCGAGCTGACTCCCGTCAAGCTTTGACGTTGAGCACTACGATTTATCAGAATAATGTACGCGCCATTAAACCTTCGTGTCTCCCCCCACTTTCTATCAGTGCAAGCTCTAGATTCGAGTGAAATTTCATTTTTTAAGCAAGAGTTTGATGCTTCGGTTCAAATTTTCATTCTTCATTTGTTAAAAAATCATCGTAAAGAGCCGTATACTGATCTTCTTTTGCAAATATCATAACACGATCAATAATAGAAAAAAAAAAATTTACTTACAAGGATAGGCTCAGAAAAACCGGTTCTAGATTTTCTTGAAACTTTTCGGAATTGCTTTACGTACAAAATAATGTATCAGCGTTTTGTTTGATAGGCGCTGGCTTTAAAGATTTCCATCAATTCACATTGATTATAGGATGTATCTTTTAAACCAAGGCCTATTTAGCAAAATTTAGCAGAAGAAACACCAGACCAAATGGTCATTTCCAATTGAATATCCTTACGCAAAGAGGCAACGTTTGACTAAGGAGAGGATCGCTTTCTACATCCTCACTCGTCCACCAATTCATCAAGACCGAAAAATTCCGTTTATATTTTCGTAACCAGGTCTCGCGGCATAGATGCTGCTCTGAACGCCAGATCATTATATATATATATATATACATATATAGTTATAAGTAGATCCGTGAAGCTCTCGCTCTCTCCTACCTACTCAACTCCTCCTCTATAAATAAAGACGAGAAGCCGAGAAAAACACGAAGAAAATGCTCCACTTGTACGCGCGCGTGCATGTATAAAGTAAAACGATCTCTTCTCTCTCCCTCTCTCTGATGGCCAGTGGTATAACCGACGGGTACTGCTGCTGCGCGTGTAGACGACATTTGTTGAATTGAGCGAGAGAGCGCCGGATCATATTAATCCGCTGGCTAATGAGCGAGGCACCAGAGGCATACTATACGAGTTCGCAGCAGCTCGCTAAAATTCCCGTGTAAATTCGATGTAGTAGCTGTAGAGCAGCACTTGGCAGGCCAAACTTTTCGTCCTGCAGAAGCAACAGCAGATATTTAACGAGTCCTACGGCATTCCATCACCTTCGATATCTTATGCATGACCTCGTGGCTGTTTTATACAGTATATACGCGGTTATAAGTGTGCACGGCGTCGACATCGCGAGATCTTCGTTAATGAACGTTGCGCAAAGTGGCTTTTGCACGTATCTTTCGTTTTTTTCCATGATATTCTTGTTTTTCTCGTGTGGGCCCCAGTCAGGAGATGCTTTGCCCGAGCCATTTTTTATGCTTCTTTGCAACTTAACATCTCATTAATCGTGCGATTAAGACTAGTGATAAAATTCTTACGGCGCTGATGCAAGACTCCTCGGTGCACGAGATGAATGCGCTCGTATGAGAGACTCGTAAATTTATATAGGAATGTTATGGTTTGCGCTCGCATTTTAATGTTTTTACATTCGTATGTAGGCTATACGTTTAAGTACTGGCTGATTTGTCGACAAAAAGTGCTTCGATATATGCTGGATAGTTTAGCTATGATGTATATGTTTAAAGCATTTTCTTGTTCTTGCATATCAAATGTTTTAGAGTTTATTGCAAAGATTATGTATTGAGAAGTGATGGGAAATTTCTATATAGATAGAATGAAAGTAATTATAGTAGATTATCTCTATTATAATTCTATTTTTTTTTCATTACAAATTTATACTTGAAACAATCTGGGTTGAATAATTTTTCGACTATCTGAATTTATTATTTATTTATGATCTTCTAATGAAAATAGTAAACTACATCGTACTATATAAATTACAATGTTGCAATATAATAGATTCTGTTCCTATTTGTACAATTCTATTCTACTTAAACAGAAAGACAACAAGAAAACGAATCCCAAATAATAGAACAAATACACGTTCTATTCTTTATAAGTAAAACTAAATCAATGATATGCAAGTTGGCAAACAATTACCCGCTTGAGCAAGTGAAAAAGGTTATTAGTCAAGCCTTTGAGGAGGCGTCAGTGCAGCTCGTCGTGTTATATTTTTAAGAATCGAAGAGAAGAGCGGGCGCGCACTTGCATCCGATGTGTATAAATCACAACGGCGGGCGGGCGGGCGGTCGGTCGGGTCGGTCGGCCGGTTGGTATCGCACTTTAAAGACCAAAGTTCCGCTCGCTTTACCCACCAGCTCACCCTTAAGCCGTAGAAATATCGCGAAAATTTGTCAACGCGCTCGTATATTAATAACCCCGTGCTGCTCTGTCCTGCTCTCCAGCCCACATGTACTGCGTATGCACTTATAACCGCGCGTAAAGCCCCTACACTTCGTATTCGTAGTGTGTGTGTGAGAGAGAGAGAGAGAGAGACTCGCCCTCCCCGAAATCGAGAGCCGAGCTTCCAAAAGACCGCGAGAATCCATTGAAAATTCGGCGCTTTTGAAGTGCGACTCGCATACTCTCCCCGAGTCGAAGCGCAAATCGAGGATCACGCGGTCGTGCAAAAAGGCGAATCCACAATATATCCCGAAGCGCAAAAAACCGAGGGAAGAGGAAGCTTAGCGCGCCGCAGGGTTAGAAATAGTCGACGCGCGCGAACGGAAGCAACAAATAATGACGTACGCGCACGAGAGTTTTAGACGCCGCCGAGAGGGCTGCAAACCGCGCGTGCAACATTATCCACTTACACGTGCACACATCGATATAGAGACTCGCCTCACCTATATGTACATGTGCGTGTGTTAGAGAGAGAGAGAGAGAGAGCCGTCGCGCCCCATATAATCCCGACGATGTTTTTCGCGACGCCTTGAAGATCGTTCCTCTTCTCTCCTGCAATATGCGCGCAAACGTTCTCATTGTATGTTGGACGCGTGCACGCAGTAGCGCACTATAGAGACTATCGGTGCGTCGTCGAGGGCCAAGACAAACTTTCGACTGCGAAGTGTGAGAGTGTGTGTGTAAGTGTGCGTGTGCGTGTGGGCCGGCATTGACGATTTATCGCGCGGGCACGTGTCGCTGGTGTTGGGAGCGCCGCTCGAGAGAAGCCAACACACGCGCGCACTCGCAATGTATGATCTTTCCATCCACTCGTTGCATTTCTAAATGTCCCCAAACCGCTACACACCTAAGATCAGCACCGGCTAAGTCTGCTCTACTGCTGTACTGACTTTGCAGGGCGCAACTCGTAATCCACTGGATCTGAAGGATGACGATGACTCTTTGGACGACTTTTGAAGTGCGTCTGATTTCTATTCCGGCCTAACTATTAGATTCTAACGCTTTGGGGACGAATCTGCTTCTTGGTCGAGTTTGAAACAAATTGTGTAAAAATACTTGTAAAATGATATTTTAAATTAGTTAGTGTAAATTAGAATCGTGATAAAGTATAGCTAAATTCTAAATACCATTGGAATTCATTATTCACGAAATATTTTTAATGTAATAAAAAATACGATTTTTAAGAGTTTGTTTGTTGGAGAAATTTTTATTTTAAAGAGTTTCAGAATAGAGGTTACTTTTGGCAATGATCGCTAATGAGATGTCGCTAATATTTTTATCACGCACAAGAAGATTAATAATTTTTTTTCGCTAAAAAGGATCAGTAAGATAGAAAAAAGCTTAAATATTTTAATCCACTAAATCGACTTTCGCGCCCTGAGGTTTAAAAACCTTTTTTAATATGAGAGCCATAGACACGCGGCTTCTAGATGTAACATAGTCATAAAAAATACTCGTTATTTACATTTAAATAGTGAATTCTACGCCATTTTTTCTCAAATATCGTAAATGTTATCCACTTCTTGGTCGTTGAAACATTTTACACTCGCAAATGTTTTAATTAAGTAATTGTTTCGATAATCCCACACCCATAATCCGCAAATTCCTACACTTCCTTAAAGATAAAAAACGAAGATAACGCATGCATAAGTATACACTATTGAAATTGAAAATTAAAAACATGCGAACAGACGCAGGATATAGTGAAATCGGTACCGATTCGGCGAGTGAAGTCGCATAGCAAAACAACCGGATTCTCCGTATACATCGGCATAAGAAAATGGACGGGCCAAAAGCGGAAAAAGCTCCGGGGCTCTTATCGGCCTATTAAAGGATCCGGGCCGCGATCGCGTTATCGAATTATAGGCCGTGGCACGGCCCCTCGTTGAGCCTCCTTTTCCACATATCTGCCCGGCGAATCGCCAAGTTCGCTCTCCTTTTAATACCGTATCTTTAAAGAAACGCGTCAACGTGTACTTATGTATAACGTGGCAAGCCGCGGGCCCTTCATTACTTAACGCGCGCGGTAATAAAGTTGTACCTCGAATTAGTTTAATATTCCGTGGACGCGGAGGCGCGCGGGACAAGTAAAGGAATCTGCATGCGTGAAGAATCCAGCGCAGCGTGACGCGCCGTTAGCTTCGATACGTTACATCGAGATCTATACATATATACATATATAGAGAAGACTATTGCACCCTCTTTTTACCGGCCGAGCTACATCTTATCTCCTTTTCGCGGTCTGTTTTTTTTTCTTTTTATAAGAGGCTATCCTTTACTTTTTAGATGTCGACGCGTATAATGTATACGCGGATCAAGCGCGCAGCTTGATAGCTATAATTTCACATGTTGTTGCACTTTATTAAACTCGTATTTATCTGTATATGCGAAATTAATTTCATTAAGTTGCTTAACGGATATCATTAGTCTAATGCCGCCGAACGAAGCAAGTGCGTATACTATATACACGTCTTGTATATACCGGATCCAAAAGTTTCCGGGCACCTTTTTGAGAAAACGCCGCTGCTTCGTACAAGCTAAATATCTTTCTCAGGCAATTTTGCGGCTTACTTTATTGAGTGTGATGAACGACTCAGTTCCGCAATCGCTTAATTTAGTAGAATTATTTTTGTAAAAGAAATATATCGCAGTAACGAATGTAATGCTATAGAATTAAACCCAAAGTATGACTCATTTAAATATATTAGAAACGTTGAATACTCTCTTGTATTTTTAGAGAAGTATTGTAAAATTTAAATATACTTTTAAACATAACTGCACGAAAACAATGCGAGACATAAATAAACGATTCATAAGTTTGGCTTTATAGATAATTATTTGAGGGAACGGAAAACACCTTTATTATTCGTAATATTTACATACCTGAAATATCTAGAAATCTAGTTTAATCTATGCAAAGTCTATTAATACATGTATTAAGGTGGTTCTTCACGAAATCCAAGTGCTGGGTATTACTAGGGGAAAAAAATGTAATTTGTTTTTAATATATTGATATAACTAATAAAAGAATCGTGGCTAATTTTGGATGAACCTATGCGATTATTCGATTTTAACAATGCAATCGAACTAAACAGACGAGGATATAAATAAATCAAGGCCTCGTTCGCTCGCTGACGAAGCGCCCCAGTTAAGTATGCAAAACTTTTTTGTCCGCATCACATATAAAATTTTTCGATCGACATGCTAATCTGAACATGGTTGTCTCTTATAACCTCATTAAACACCCACACGGGGGCCCAATCAAAGACAGTCCAGCGTCTATCTAATTATCTTAATGAACTGTCAAGAGACTAATTGATAAAAAGACAATACATTCGGGGCTGGGGAGAATTGAGTTTGTCTTGAGCAGATTGACAGAGGCATTTTTGTGCACAAGACAGACGAAGAAGAAGAAGAAGAACAAACAAAATACGAGTGCGTACGCGTGTGTGTGAGTGTATGTGTGTGCATGTGTGTGTGTGTGTGGGGTACCAAGGTCCAGTAATTAATGGGCAGTTTGGCGGTCGGCCGGACAGCTGTCCCCTTTTTTCGAAGCACTGGGACGAATGGAATCGCGGAGGCATCGTGCACACACCGCCACCGTCGCGCGGAAATCGTCGTCCTAAGGCTAGACGCGAGGAGCGTTTGCGCTCGGCCCGGAAGGACCAAGATGGATGGCTCGTGCACAAACTGGACAAGATCAATTGAATTTCTATTTAGACGCGAGCGCGTTCACTTTCTCTCTCTCTCTCTCTCTCTCTCTCTCTCTCTCTCTCTCTCTCTCTCTCCTTTCAGGTCTTGCTGCGCGAGTTTTTCGTATCCGCACGCTAATCGCGAATGCCAACGGCTTTTTTGTCGTACAATTTGTATTACTCAAGTCGCATCGACTACGGGGCTCCGGTATAAATATAGACGTATGCACTTTTATGGAGATGTTTCTTCGCGATCATGCGTCCGTATTATTTTTTTTTTAAAATAGATTCGATTGATGTTACGTTTAAAAGAATAAGGAAATATAAAATGGTTGATTATGCATTACACGGTATGTCCGTTTTATTTTAAAATTGTGATTTACAATATATGATTTCGTTTAATTTAATTTACAGCTCAAGTGGGGACAAAAGATTCAAACGTTGCTGTTTTTTTATACAAACATAAATATATTTATTTATTGTGTCATCTGCTTATGTATTCCAATTTCAAATAGATCAGTTATAGAATTTTAATAGCGATAAGTACGTAATCGGTATGTTTCAATTGCACTTGACGAATACCGTACGTAGTAGGAAAAAAATTAGAACTT
Organism: Megastigmus dorsalis; assembly: GCA_900490025.1. Taxonomy (NCBI): domain Eukaryota; kingdom Metazoa; phylum Arthropoda; class Insecta; order Hymenoptera; family Megastigmidae; genus Megastigmus; species Megastigmus dorsalis. The sequence continues at coordinate 24,283 of UELU01141570.1, forward strand.
ATTAAAAACAAAATTACGTTGCATGGTATATCGCGGGGCAAAAGAAAAATGACCCTTTTTCCCCCAGTCAATAACCGATTACAACAATATCGTCAGCTTCCGCTTGCAATTAAACAATGGGGTGTGATGATAGACGTCATCGTCTCTCCAAGATTATACATTTATGTTATTGAAGAGAATTGTTCAACACAATTGTTATCGCGCAGCTGAACAGCTGAGGGGAATATAAAAATCGCGAGTTTAGTAATGAAGCAAACATTGTTTTGCTGATTAACACCCTGTCTTATTTATCGCACAAAAGAACGTTTTCTTCAATGTTTATATACCATCTGTTATTTATTATTCGACATAAAATAAGTGCTGCTATCTTATTATGAATGCAGATTTAATTTTACAATGAATGCCTTATTAAACACAAACTCATCCTCGTAGTAGATATGCATTTAATATATATTCCTCACAAAATAGGAATTTCTGCAAAGTTTATATTCACATTCAAATGGATTTTCTTATAAAATCGTAACTCTATGAGTATAATCTCGCAAACACCGATCTTTTTTTCACCAAAAAATGTCTAGTTACAAGCATTACGAACACATATTTTGATAGACAAATGAATCATAAACTAATGGCTCCAGCTTGAAATGCAAAATCGAAGGTTTGTCTTGAAGCGAACGAATGTCTCATCTCAGTACGAATCCTCTCCGTGTCTCGATGAAAAATCTTGAGGCTCGCCGATCGAGTCAGCTTTATTAATCGATTGACATGGTTGTACAGTTTAGGGTCTGCCTTCAATGTATCATTAGGCACAGTTATTGCGACGGTTCCGCGACTCGTGTTGCTCCGTGCCTTCGGTCCTGCCGACTCGCACACGCCGCATGTGCAGATGTGCGCCCAGGTATAGGTGAATGGTGTCGGTGAGCGATCCCAACTTCATTCACGTCAGATGTGAGGCGACCGCGTCATTTATCTGCCGCGAGAGCATTCCGGCTAACGATGCATTGCCATCGCTGTTGCTGCTGCTGGTCCTTTCCTCCTACACCCCTGCTGCAAGCCCTCACCATGCGATCTCGCTATCGTAGTCTAACAGATGAGTGCGTATAGGTGTGCCCGCTTTGGTTTTCGCGACTAGAGATGCGAATTGGATGAGTGAAAAATTTTCGTTGTTCTAAATTACATTCAAATCTTATTGACAGATCTTTAATCAAAGAACAAATTTAAGTGCAGTTACGACATCCACAACACATATCATAAAGTATATATAGAATTATAGCGTACACAATTTATCTGCAGGCTGCACAAATAATTCAGCACTGTATGCATCATTCAAATTAGATTTTAGTGGATTTTAGTAGCTAACCATAAATTATAAAATATATTACCAGCACACAAAACACAAGTACGAATCAATTAATAAAATTAGCTATGGAACAAGAATGTGCGAAATTGGCGCAAACTCGCAGTACGAAACGTTCATGAAAAAAGTAAAAATTAAAAAAAAATTATGCGTGCAAATTTAGGGAGTGGTTGGAGCCTTCGTGTCTTTGACATAGGAAGGGGAGGCTCTCTCTCTCACTCTCTCTCTCTCGTCCTGTCTTCCTCTGCGCCGAGCACGCGTTAAGCGAAGCTACGTTGGTTTCCGGTACACGCGAAACTCTCATTAACTTACCTCCTCTGAAACGCGTAGGGCATTTCGCTTCGAGTTTAGGTATTTCGGGTGCTTCTACTTTCGCCTGCAATGACATACGGCTAACCTTCGCTTTTGCATTCTTAAATGGCTAGTGGGTTATTGGCGTGCGTACACCTTGAGCTCTGTAAAAAAAGTCGCCTCTTTTTAACTTCTGTTTGTTTTAGATTAAATAAGGTTCATTCGGAGCAGCGGCTCTCGAGGGACGATCGCGATTATGCAATAAAAGATTAATTTAGCTTAATATAATTGCGTGTGAGAAATGGGGCTTTAGTAGTTGGCGCAATTAAATTATGGAGCATAACAAAATATTGGTTTAAGTGATAAAAATATGTCTGATGTAATACTAGCATTGACAATATATATATAGTAAACAGAGAAAATAATCAACTCCATTTGCTCCATTCAGAATCGAAAACAAAACGTTATGTTACTCTAAAAAAAATTATATCTAACGGAATCATATCCATCGTATGTACAAATATATATCCATATAGAAGTTTACATGAATGTGAATATAGTAAACGGAAAAAAAGAAAAAAAAATGAAAATTGTAGTAGTAATTCTTTTATATAAGATTGGTTGGATAAGGTGCTTTGAGTCGGCTTTAATCATTCAGGTTAAAGTATAATAAACTGATCAAACGAACTATTGGTCGTCATATTTTAAAAAGCAAATTACGTGTAAAAATAAATGCATTATTCAAAATTATTTTGGCAGCAACTAAGTCAAATTGAGGAACCGAAGTGCCATTTTATGCAAGCAATTATAGCAAAAATCATCACTTCCACACTTAAATTTTTTACATAATTATTTTGACATCTTATTATTCGTAACATTTCCAAAATAATACTTTCATTTTTTACTTATAATCAGTTTGCTTACTTGCTATGTAGATTTCATCTTTTTTTTCGTTCTTGTAAGATTCGAAAACAATCCTGTCAGTATGCTATAAAAATGTAGCATACTCCCGTAGTAGAGCCAATGGCAAACCTTCGCTTCTCTCTCTCTCTCTCTCACTCTCTTTCATCTCAGCAGGGGTGGATCTGTACCAACGTGCAGCATGCCATGGATCGCCGCACTCTGAAGAACGCAAGAAAGAAATAACAGAGCGAGAGAATGAGAAAGAGAGAGAGAGAGAGAGAGAGAGAGAGAAAACGAAACGGGGGTTGCCAGCGAGCCAACACCATTTATCATAGCTCGCACTGTCAATCTCTCTCGGGCGCATTGATACGACGACGCTGCTCTGCAGCAGCGGTTTGCCAACGTCGCGACGCGCTCCGCTGCTCAATCGACCGCTGTCACGTTTTCTCTCTCTCTTTCTGTTCTCGGACTGCTGATACTATGTATATACTACCTCTGTTGCTGCTGCTGCTGCTGCTGCTGCTGCTGCTGCTACTATACTACTCTTGCTTCACGCGGGATTTTTCTATACGATTTTCGATTTATCGGGCGGCATTGTTGAGGCGCGCGGCTGTATTTATCTGGGCGATTCTCTCGTTTTCACTCGTGGGCGCGCCGCTTTGAGGAAATACTTCTGCCCGCGCGTTCGGAATTGATGATCCTTCGCGCCCTTTTGTTTAGGCACACCGACTATTTCTTTTTAATGCCAAAATTAAAATTATATTATACGTTTGAAATTTGTATTTATTTTGTAAGCAATACGAATTTGATAACACACGTGTTAAAAATGTATTTAAAATATAATTCGTTGGCATTATATAATTTAAAAATGTTTGCGTAGATAAGTTTACATAAAGTTTCGTTTCGACTACAAAAAACTGTAAAGAAATTCATCATACACCTTGAAAGCGATATGTTTCCCCTGTCAACGGTCATTGAGTTGAGTCCAGTGAAGCATGCAAAATTGACGTGTTTACAAGTATCAGTAACCGACGTCAATATTTATCCCTCAGCTTCAATGATGTCTTTAAAGTGTTCTCTCGGGGCGTCATAATCTCAGCTAAGCGTGTACTTAAGACACGGAAGAGGACAACTACCTGAGCCAAGGCGTGCCAATAGAGGATAATCCTTTATTTGGCAGCTTAGTATTCCCTAGATGCGCCTGTCACTTCTACTGGCAACCTTGCTGCGAATCTTTCTTTATGGTACTTGACAAATTGTGCAGAGAAATGAATTCGCAAAAGCAAATTTTCGTTTGGCGATGTTTTGAGAGCATTGGAAAAAATAATGCAGTTGGCGATTGTTCTTAAAAAATGAAGGAAAATGTGATGTAAATCGATATAAATTTGTGTTCCTGTTTAAAATTATTTTCAGTGTTTATATATAGAAATGAATATGGTAATCGAATTTCGATTGATGAAATTTATCACTTAAAATAACGTGTCTACATGTTTATCAAGCTATTTATAAAGAAGAAAATTACATTTCAGTGGAATTAAAATTAGAAAACGTCTAACGTTGTGCCAAAGAAAATTTAGTTGACGAGTCAAAAGTTTTGATTTATCTCCGAAAAGTAAATGTTTCATTGAATTCAATTAAGAATTGCAGTACAAGGTCTGCGTGTCATTGAAACGCTGTTGACTCTTCAACATTTCCATCTCAAGCTAAGAAAAACAAGTTCATGTAACATATAGGAGAGAACGGGGGAATGTGGCATAGTGGGTGATTTGGCGCACTTTTATTTCAACTTCATTAAATTACCCTTAAAAAAATTACGTCGTTACAACTTCTTTCTTAATTTTTATTAGCATAAGTGCGTTTCGCGTTCTTAACCTGATACAACTTTTATATTCCGAAAATAGAGATTATTATCTGCATTAAAAGCGTTTTATAAAACATGAAAAAAAAGGAAGTCTGCATTGAAAATAATTAGTGTGCTATTTCCGATGACTGGTCGGGTAACTTGGCTCAACAGAATTTATTGGAAATGACTGTTATTTAATACTTTACTCCTTAAAGAGGTACACTAATTGATCTTTAATTTATACTTAAGGCACTTACTTTTATACAGTATATTTTTTTATACTAACTAGTTGCATTTCCTTGAGGTACGTCAACTCCCCCTCGCTCACCTATCGCATAACATAGATAAATAAACACAACACACAAATTTCTGCTCTAAAAATAGCAACCAAACTTGCTCGCAAAAATAATATATTCGTTGCGATCTTGAAAATCGAGTTTTTTGCGAATGGAGCAATGCGCGCACGTTAATCGGCATAGTAACGATTAATTAATCGATCATTGGCCGATCGATCGCCAGAGAGAAAGAATATCCGATAGCCCGAAGTGAGACGATAACTTTCGGAGCGCTTCAACGTCACGCCACACAGCGGGGAGTCGCTTGCGCGCGCAAGAAAACGGATTGACACATGGGCGAGGAAGAAGACGCGCTCTGCCAGTACATATATATATGGCTCGTGTGTAAATAAGCTCATCGCCAGGAGTGTGTGTGTGTGTGTTTGTGTGTGTGTACGTATCAGCAGCGAGATGACAGACGTAATATACGTTGCGAGGCAGACTAGTAGCCTCGCTTTTCTATGTAACCTGTGTGAGCTTTCAGCAGCAGTATGAGATCCGCAATTCGTACTGCCTCCGAAAGATTGCTCAGCAGTTTTTGCGCTCCGCCCCGAAACGCCCGCTTGTACCGCTCCCTGCATTAATCTCGCATGTGCTGCAGTATAGCAAGGCGCCGCTACCGTTCTGGCTCCCATTCACTAAGGGACACTAATTTGTCGCTTAATTACTTTTTTCAGACCTGATTAACATTCGCTTATAGAGTGTATATATGCCTTTGATGTATATTCTTTCTTTTGTCGGTAGACTTAAAGCCGTGATGCTTATTTTAACAATCATTTAGTGAATAAGAGAATTAGTTGATGCGTCTTCGAACAGTTCTTATACATATAATGATTAAATAATACTTTTTTTTTTATTAAACATTAACAAAGAAAAAGAGACCAGAGTATTTGGACCACGGATTTTGATGAAAATTTTGACAATGTTCTCTGGTACCTGTAGAAATAACGTTGATATGTCGTAGTTGAGTTTCGCATACTCTGAATCGCGAGATAATGGCAATTGAAGTAAATTATATGAAAAATCATATTTTTCTTCGAATTTGTGCAAAAGAAAAATAAGTAACAAAAAAGCAATTGAAAGTATAAGCATAAGAAATTTTAATTTTCATTTATGTTACAGAGCCGATTCGCAGAATAGGAAGCTTAGCATAGCCCAGACTCAAATCTCGGACAATGGCTGAGCTGTGACTTTTGTCGAGAAACTCGCTAATAGATCGGTGCGCTGCGTATACAGTTTACTTGGTGTGTAAATTCTACATGTGTATATTGCTACGCTATATAGCTATATTGCTACGCATAGGTACTGAACGTGTATATATGTATACATATGTACACGCGTGAGCAGTGTGTACCGCAAACAAAATATAAATCAATCGAGGAATAATGGTTTAACTGTTAGAATAAAGAGAGACCGTCTGGCTGAATTCTCTCCGATATTTCCAATTTTCCCAAATGGTTGCAAATGCTGTCTCTCTATATATATATATATCTGTCTCTCCCTCTTTCGTCTGCCTTTCTTGCGCTAGTGACTCCCTTTTCCCTTGTTTCACGGCTGTGCGGCGAACACGCATATGTCGCTTGAAACTTGCATTGGGGCAAGTTTTTCTGTACTCTATACTATATGAACTCTATTTTCTAATCCAGGAATTTCTCGTGATTTTCAAGGGGACAGTAGCCCTTCTACAAGTCGAAAGGGGTCGGAGAATCGTTTATACGATTACGAGAAAATTGATATGATTTTTTTCTTTTTAAAATTATGTGTTTTTCTATGTGTTACAGCTTTATAATATGGTTCAGAACCTAAAGACTTGTTTAACATATACATGGTAGTATATTATCCTGGCATGGACTATTATAATAGAATTTCAATTCTATCGTAACACGTGTATGTGAGTTTACCAACAAAAAATATAATTGCCCTTTTCGATTCTTATCTTTGTAAAGTATAATTTAAAATTTAAGTTTTGATTTTAAATTACAATTATTTCAATGATTTATATTCCTTGCGATTCATCAGTTTCCAAGTAGAATAAAAATGCAATGGTAACTGCATTTTACACATTTCTTTAGCTAGATTTACACCTTCCTGCAGTTTCGTTCCACAAAAAATAAAGAAAAAAAAGAAAACTTTCTAAACGGGTTCTCGGATGTCTCCATATAAGCGACCATCCTAAAAGGCAGCAATTGACAAATCAGCATCTCTGTGTACACCCGAGAAACAGTCAAACAACCTAAACAAGCGGCTCTAAAAACGTAAACTCTCCGTCAAGGCGCATAAATTGCAACATAACGGATCAGCATCCCTATGTCTCCCCAACTAAGACTTCAAAGCATGACGACGTTTTTCCTCCGGCTGCACGGCACGAGGCCTTTCAGACGAGAGAAAGTTTTACAACGCCATTGTAACTGTTTCTCTGCGAAAGATCATTCGGTATTCGAATGCGCGCGCGCGTATACTCGCTCGCGCGTATACCTGAACACCTCTAAATTCCGTTGTTACACAAACTGCAGCACAAGAAGGAACAACGCGGCAATAATATGATCTTGTTTGGATCCTCGTTGGGAGGCCCAGGTAAAATAAAAATAGTTTTGTTCCCTGTGCTTGCCTGTGTTAGCATAGCACTGTAGTAGGACTGCAGCTACATCCTGTGGGCGCGTGGCTACGCGTGTCCGACTGCAAGCCCCGGGCCCGCCACGTATTTCCAAAATAGAGTCGTAAAATCGAAAGGTCGGGTATTTAGGACACTTCGCTGCCTCTGGTAGCACGGAGGGCTGCAAAAAAAGTTCTGAAGTACTGGCGGGGAGAGCAAGATGAAAGTAAGGTCTCCTCTCGAAACGGTTAATTTATTTCACTGAACTTAAGAATGTCGGAGGAACTAGGGTGCATAGCTTTCTGCTTAATAAGTTAAGAAAAAAAAGTTTTTATTTTTTTATTGTAGAAAGTACTCCAAGGCAAAAAGAAAATAACAGAATTTAACCCTCTTGTGTATGGGTTTCTATATATATTCTATACATATATGGTAATTATGTGTATTTTGACGAGATATCTCGTCTTGGCTCACAGAAGGGTTAGTTTAATTTGTAAACCCCATTAACTTTTTATAACTGATTAGTAGTAAACGATGGAGGTTTTCAATAATAAACTCTGTTTTTACAAAAATGTGTAATACAAATTAATTGCTTTACTTTAAAGGTGTACAGTACAAATACGACGAGTATTGGTTTTCGGAGAAAGCTGAGAAAAGGGAGGAAAAAAGAAGGGAAAAAAAGACGCGCGCGTCTCCGGGCCAAACAAAGTGCGTACGTTGGGAGACGGAGAAATAGTCTTGTCAGTGACGTCTCTGTCTCCGCGAGCGAGCGAGCGAGCGGCCCTACTGATGACGATTAATCAACCGTTGCGAACCTCCTCTTCGTCCCGCTCATACATTGGGCGCATTTAGCGCGCGCGTAGCAGCCGCACACGTCTGCCCTTTCCTTATACACTCTTATAATGTGGTCCTTTACTTTCTCTCGGACCTTATTTCTTCCTCTTTCTCTCTGTTCCTTTTTCTCCGGATGACCAAGCATGTGCGTGTATTTTCATTAATCCCACTTTTAGACGGTTTCAGAATGGTGTGTACCAAACTTGACAAAAAAAGAAACTCAAGCGTTTAGCGCTTGCAGTAAAGAAGCCGAAAAAGGATACGAAACAGCATTGATTTTAGCTTTATTATATTCGATTAAAGTTTGTATGCCTTTAGTCTTACTCCTTGTAATTTATTATCGTAAAACCGAGTTCTACATACTTCAAGTATCTGTTAACAACTAATTTCAATCAATAATCCTATCCTCACAACTGGAAATTGTATACAAAAAAAAAACAGTATCGAAACATTCGCAGTCAGATTTCGAAAGCAATAATCATTGGCGAATCGATCAGCAACCTCGTCGCGGACAACGTGTAAATAACGAAGCGGTCGCCGGTCTCTCTCTCTCTCTCTCTCTCTCTCTCTCGAGCGGCGCTACAAGCACAAAAAAAGTAGCAGCGGTGATTGATGGCCGTGCGTCGACGTCAACGTTCGCGACGGTCGAACTCTACACACACATACACAGGCACTGCATACTCGCAAAAGAAGGAGAGAGAAACCGAATAGTCGCGGCTACTCGCCGATATAATTAATAATAATCGCGCGCTCTCCTTCGTATATGGGGATAAAAGTAAGGGAGATCGAGGGGTGCATCGACTCTGGCTTTTCAGAGGGCGGTCTTATACTGCAGAGTTATATAGATGCAGTGTGGTAGCGCACGTGTAGTTCCCGCACGGCGACTTCATTTCGACGGTTAGATAATCATTGGGTTATGCGCATTTAGCGGATAAGCGACTTTGCTGCCGCTGCTGTGCCTCTATTTATTGCCTTTGTTTGGGAGATTGAGTTGCAGTGTAGTGTAGTATGGCTCGAGACACTTTGTTGGTACAAAGGGTGGATTTAAAACTATAATGCCATGAAATGTGACTTAATTTATAAAACGCGTGATTGGTATTGTGCGCTGTTTAGTAAATATTAAAATAGAGACTACGAAATCAGACGAAATTAAGAGTTTCTTATGGTTGTTTATGAGTACATATACTTATCTTTTTATTTTAAATTGTAAAAATTCTGATTGGTAGTTATGTATTAGGAATAAGATGTAAATGAATTACAAATCAAAGATTTTTTTATTTCGTGTTTTAAAAATAGAAAAAAATGTACTAAATTTTCTTAAATGCTGGTTTCATCTCTTGCAAAAAAAAATTGATCTTAAGAAATTACAATTTTCCCGCATTGAGTAAATGATGTGTTTACTTAAATCGATTGTAAAATTTTTAATTCGATTTCAATGATTATTTACTTTGATTTTAATATATAAGTATAATATTACGGAATTTCTAAGCTCCTAATATTCTGTTATATGAATTTGTCGAGCTATAATAAGCTACAATTCAATTTCGTTATAATAACATTTACACCAGCGTAACACTAACAACCCCGACATAACTTAATTATATTCAGTTTACGATTTACTGCTACAGCGTTCTTAACCATTGCCCCACTATATTCAGTATACTGCTCAAAAGAATAACCCAATGTAGGGATAGGTCGAAAAGCAAAGAAAAAAAAAAGGCGCAAAACCATCCTCTCTCCTTGTACGTTCCAAGCCCGACCCATACGGGGCTATCACAAATATAAAAGGAGAAATCTGGCTTCTGCAGCAATATCGTGAACACATGGTCTTGCCCCCGCGTATACGCTGGAGCCCCATTGTCTATCTCACGCACACCGCGGCGCGCTAGGAGAGAGAGAGAGAGAGAGAGAGAGGTCCAGACCGAGAGCTGCTCCGCGCACACCGAGTGTGAATTCAATATGGGCTCTGTGTCAATAGTGTTAATAGTGGGAGGGGTATGTATCGCGCGCGTACATCGGGGGTGGCACCCCCTATGCCATGCATGCATGCGGTACGCGAGTATAGCAAAGGAAAAATAATAGTAGGAGAGAGAAAGAGAGTAAGAGAGAGAGAGAGAGAGGGAGAGAAAAAGCGCAGGCCGCACGCGTCCACCCGTGTACATGCCCTAGTCCTAGCGGGAGGCGCTTGCCGATAGAGAGAGAGAGAAAGAGAAAGAGAAACGAAGAGAGGTATGGGGTACGTGGTGCCGTAGCTGGCTTCTCTTTCTCTCTGACTCCCCTCTTCACCCCTGCGCTCAAGCCGCCTACTCCGCCGGTACAATAAACCGGTGAAAGTTTTCGGGGACCCATTGGCACGCGCGAACCCCTCGATACTCACTCTCTCTCTCTCTCTTTCTCTCTCATTCGGACCCAGGGGCTCGAAATCGTCACGGGGACACAAATCATTTCGCTTCATTGTGCGTGTGCCGACGAGCTGTGCACGGGCCTCGCGTCGTCTGCCCGCCACCGCTGCCGGGATAGAGCTCTCTCTGGCTCCTGACTCTCGTTCGCGCAGAACCGAGCCGACGTCCAACCTGGTCATCACGCCGAGCCGAGTCGAGCCGAGATAGAGTCGTCAACTCGCTTGGCTCTCCCAAAACACAGTACGCTTGAAAAGCTTCGCCGAGACGTTCGTTCAAACTTTCGAGCTCGTCTCGCGTGCGCGCACCCGCGCGCCTCTGTGTTATCCCAGTTCGAGTGATATTGTGAGATATTTTAGTGCGAGGACAGCGACACATTAAGCGTAAGCTATCGTATATAGTTGAACTTCGAGTGCCAAGTTAGTTTTTGTGCAGTTTCGTTGTGTGTTGTCAGTGTGGAATTGAACGATGGCGAGTTCTGCTTACTACACGAGCAACGAGAGCAGCTACTGGCCCTATCATAACTCGATGATGGACGTGCCCACCTATCAAAGTACCGCCTATCTTCAGCACCAGTATCAGCATCCGCAATACCAGCAGCAGACAGTGCCCCAAAACATAGCGCATCAGACACAAAGCCCTCCATATGGGATAAAATCGAAGCAAGAATCGAGTAGTCCACCTTCGAGAATCTTGGAAACGCTCCTGCGTCACGGCAAGGAAGCGGTAGCGGAAAGTTACGGGATTTCCGTAACGACGACTAAATCGCCACCGATATCGGAGTCGGCAATCGCACCCCAGATTGCACCTTACGTACAGTGTCATACACCCCCGTACACGCCATCCTCCTCATCCGACAGAACCTCACCCATGGCCGGTATCCTCGGTGATTCCAGCTCGCAGGATCACTTTCCTCCGGTACAGTCGGGCTTGGATTACGCTCAACCTTATTCCGATTACGCTGCAGCTGCGCAGACGCAGAACACTGGATATACGGCTATAAACACGCCTACTCCGTCCAATGCTGGATACGATGCAGTTGGTACTGGCTATAATAGCGCGTATGGGAACAATAATAATGTGAAGAGTAGTCCTAGACAAGATAGCGACTATGGGGATGAGCAGCGACACGTCGATTTTCCCTGGATGAAGTCGAATTATGCTACTTGTTTGTATTTTTTCTTTCGACATAATGTTTATTTATAAGTTTCTCTTTAGAGCCTCAAAGAATTATATTTTAAGATTCGCGAATGTGAACATCGTGTCACAATATTTATACCTATCCAATCTATTTGGTTTATCCACTATTTGTGAATTTTAAAATATAATACTTCTAGGTCTTTTTGTGGTTGGCAAGGATTATTTTCTACCTCAAATTAAGTATTCATCCAAGAACGTTTTCGTAGATTATTATAATTTTTTTCTCATATAATAATTATTAGGAAAATTGTTTGTTATTCATTGTAATAATTTATAATTAGATTATATTTAAAGCTTACCTTGATGGCTTGATCTTAGGTATATCTGTAAGCCATTGAACCTTTTTAGTTCTTGGTTTGCATCAAGATGGCGTTTCATGAAGATGGCGCTATATGTCATGAGAGTTACTATATCTGTATATGAGCATTATTTGCGCGCACAAATAAACTTGTACTCACTGTACCGTTGTGTGCAGTATATATTTTCTAAAAGAACCACTTTTCATCGAACAAAAATTATAACTAGCCTGCAAAAAAAATACAAAAATAAATAATTACAGTCATTTTACTATAAACAACTATCCTCCCTATTAAAATTAACATTAATTTAATAATTGTTTTAATATTTTTTCATACTCATAATTATTTTTAAATTTTCATTAATAAGCATATTCTCTGTATGTTTTAGCAGCAACGGAATCTAACAACGCGGGACATAAGCGCACGCGTCAGACATACACACGCTTCCAAACTTTAGAGCTGGAGAAGGAGTTTCATTTTCATCGCTATTTGACGCGTAAACGCAGGATAGAAATAGCTCACACGCTGTGTCTAACTGAGCGACAGATCAAAATTTGGTTCCAGAACAGGCGCATGAAGGCGAAGAAAGACGGCAAACTCGATTACAGCTCGCCCGATCATCTAAGCGTTGGCGATGATATCTCGGGGATGAATCCTTGTGTTCTTCCACCAAGTGACCCATCGCTGATAGCTAACAGTACAAACATCCCCAGCAGTACGATGATGTTGCTGCAGAACAATCAGACGCTATCAATCCCTCAGCAGCAGCAACATCAGGTCTCCAGCAGTATGAGCGATCAGCAGCACATGTACGCGGCCTACGTCAACTATCATCATCAGCAGCAACAGCAGCATCCTCACCACCAGCACCCCCACTTCCAGCAGCAGCAACAACAGCACGGTTATGTGAACCCCAGCGATTACCAGCAACGGACTTACATACAACAGCAGCAGCAGCAGCAGCAGCAACAGCAACAGCAGCAAGCGGTCAAGCTGGACCCCCATACCGGGCCGTGAAACGGGAATTCCGAGCAGCTGACCCTGCTGCGAGAAAGAGAGAGAGGGAGAGAGAAAAGAGACGAGGCGCGCACGGCACACCGCCATTGATGATTTATGGCCGAGGCTAAAACAGCCCACGCCAGGTATATACGCACACGCGCGCTTCGAACTCGAAAGCGCATCGGCATATATCGTTCCGTTCCGTTCGTTCGTTCGTTCACGCCGAGTTTCTCTGCACATTGCAGCCTGTATATATACAGCCCCGCGGATCGTGCGCCCGCACGCTTTCCTTTTTCTCTCTTTCCCTTCCTCCTGCACGCTTGCCCCTTACCCTTCTCTCTTCCCCTCTCTCCCTCTCTCTCTCACACACACACACATTTTCGTAGCATTTCTGCGTTACGTTCTCAAGGAACAGAGAGCACCTCCGCGAGATATGCTCCCCGTAGATTTCTGCATACGTCATTCCGAAAATATTTTGACGCGACTTGCTAATATATTATTAATAATCTAAAGGAGGAGCGGTGACGTTGGCTTTTCCGCTCACCGCAACTTTTCAGAAATAAGCGGCATCCTGTATATATTTGGTTAATGGTTAGTGAGAGAGTTACGCTTGTCATCGGTTTTCGGAAGTCATTGAAAGTACTTTCGAGGCGTGATTCGTAAAATTCACGCGACAGGTAGGTTGATGTTACGCTATATGCTGTTTTCAATTCATTGGATACCTTTAAAACTATATATGTAGTTTGATCGATAAACTAATGGACTTTGTGTATGCATATGATTGTTTGTAGACTTTTTAGCTTGATATTCTTGCATAGTGTTTCAGTTCTTTAAATTATTCTACTAAATTTTGAAATTATAAAGTATAAACTGCAATGGTCTTTACGCACATTATTTACATCAATTTAATTACATCAAATAATCGAAACGAAATATACCAGATTGAACTGAAATTCCAGTATTAACAAAGAAATTTGTACTGCCTAGAAAGTATTCTTAACTAAACAAAATTATTTTTAATCTAGTAAAATATTTTTTAGTACAAATAAAAAAATATTTAAGCGAATTCATTAATAACATTAACTATATTACAAGAATTTTTTTTTTTCAGTCACAGTTAAAAATCCCTAATGTTAATTTTCTCATTCTGTTATTATATCAATTCAAGAAATTAAAATTGATAAATAAACCAAATTATTCGTGAAACGCTGCTTTAGAAATTTGAGAGTAAAGCAAACAATATGAAAAATACAAGAATACAAAGTCCATTATACCTTTATCGATATTACGAAATCTGCAACGAAAAGATCTCATAAACGTCACCTCTTGTTCTAAAAGAAGGGAAAAGCACCATTTGGGGTGGTTGGAAGTTTCGAGGGGTTGCGATGGGGAATATGCCGGGGTGGGGGGATCGGTGGCTGGCGCGCAGCTGCGCGTTCTCTAACGTCGGAAAGAAGATGGCGGTGAGCAGCGTGCGCGCGTAGCGTGGCGTTCCTCGTTTTTTGAATATATTTTCGTATAAATACCAACCGAACATATACGGTATAGTACAAAAAATCTAAGAGATTACAGCGAAGTGACAGTGCGAGTGAGAGACGATCAAGAGTGATTGCTTTAGCGTCCGAAAAAAACGTGCGTGTGCGTGTATGTTGAAATATCGAGCGTTCAGAAAATGTTGAGAAAGATTCTGAATTAATAAGCAAATATAGACTAATGCGTGACATCACCACTAGAAGATGTGGTTCGTGTAGACGGTAAAGGTTATTTTCCATAAGAAAATATTTCAATAACGAAGTGCATGCCGATTGAAAAACATTGAGGCAATTAAAGATATTTCTTTTAACCCTCCGTTTCTCCCGCAATTATTAATCTCAGCGTGCGCGCGGTTATTTAAGCGTTAAGGAAATTATTCGTTAGATGATTTAAGATGCAACGCCGCGAAAGGGCAAGGAAGTGAAAGTTTGCTGTGAACTGTGCACAGGTACCTGCTTACGTACTCGTTGCAGTCTTTGATGCTCGCCGAAGCCGTGCTGAATTTTGTAGTCATCTTGCAAGATGTTCTGCAGATGAAAACAAAAATCATGTTTTTATAAGAAACAGCCTTTATTAGTGACTAAAAAAGGATGCTATTTCTGAAACTCGTGATGAATATGTTCCTATATCAAATGACTGATATTGTAAATAGTTGAAACTGTAATTAGCAGGTCAGACGTGTAATATAATAAATAGTAAAATATAGCTTTATATACGATGATAGTTTAGTACAAGATTTATTATTTTATTACAAAGTTTTAAAAAATTAATTTTAAAATAACTATTTAAAATCCATATAATAAAGATATATCTTATTACTCTTGCGCTCCATGTTTATAAGTGAATTTATGTAAAGTATTTTAAAATCTCAAAAAACAAAAGGCGGGTATAAAGGTATCAAGCGAATTGATTATGTGAATAATGTAGTTACACTACTTATACTAAAAAATCGATTTACTTAAAAAAAAGTGTTCATAATAATAATTATTTTTATACAATCATTCCACTGAACATACTAGTCTATTAGTTTTAAAACGTTTGTAAATTGTAATAAATAAAAATTATATTTTATTGTAGAAATAAATTATTAAAAAATCAATGGATGTATTTCTTATATTACATAATATACTATAAACGAATAACGGTTTGGACCAGCAATAATTTTTTTTTTTCAAAGAGTTTAATTTTTTACTATTAAGAGGATGTGCTATAGTCCAAATGATTCCTACCTTGCCGGTTTTTGCATTTAATCAAAATATAAAGATAGAGACTATTTTTTTGAAAAAACTTTGTCTCCATCTCGGCACTGATGTAAACAGATTCTTGTCGTCGAAATTTTCAGCAACAAAAATCTCTGCGAATTGTGGATGGAATTTGATAATACTGAAAGCACGTAATGATTATTAAATATTTTTCAGATAATATTTTATTTTTTTTACTGTTACTTACTCAGTCCGTGAAGTACACATTTCTTGTGGTCAATCCAAAGATTTATTTAAACATGATGAGTTTTTTTATGAAGATCTATACTAGTAGAAGTACTCAAATTAAAAAATTTCGCCAAAGGAAATGGTAAAAGGGTGATGCGCGTAAGCCTGTACTATTCGCAAGGACTGTAGAAAGAAAGCGAGGGTCGATATTGTGCCTGACAGATAGTTACCCATAGCCCTGGCAATTCATCATGGCTGGAATGTGGAAGCGTATTGGTTTACTCAAGTCTTGCAATTCAATTTAATTTAACACTTTATATTTGATATTGAGTAAAACACATTTTATTTGACATTGGATAAAACATAAAAAAAAATCTTATTATACTTCTAAATTGCAATTATAAAATGAGATACATTCTGATTACGCTTTTCTGTCACTCCAAATAATTATTTGAGAAATATAATAAAGTTTCATTTAAATCTTATTTTAAACCTAAATAAAATTTTTAGTTAATCAAACAGTAAAATAAATTAATTTATAAAGACCATTTTTTATTTTCAAGAACTTATAAACGAATACATATATTTTGCGGATATTAAGATGAGGAATGCTTTATAAAAAAATCAGGAATACTTTTTAGAATATTAAATTAAATAATTTCCTGTTATTTCTATAAAATCAATTGTTAAAGATCAGTATAGTATTAATTTTTATTTAAGTGAGCGTAGACTGTGCACACATGCATGAAGACGCGAAAGAGCAAGTGTTAAAAAGCGCTACGGAAATTATATAAACGTATTATATATGTATATTTATATACATATATAATGGTTTAATAAACTTAATTAAAAATAATAATTCTTTTCATCATTTCATTATGTATCTTATTTTCTCAACAGTAATATTCAGCATTATTTTCTACATTATTTCAATGAAAAAAAAAATCTTGTACCAATTTCATAGATCATTATATTTTAATGATCGATTTAATCATATATTTCATATTTTATTAATCTTGCATAAAATTCATAATTAAAACTAAAATTATTAATATTTGAATAATAAAAGAACGGTAAAATATTTTTAACATGTAAATTCTTATTTCAATTAAAAAATAATTAATACAGACGGTTGTAAGCTTTTGAAATTACTTGTAATCGAGTTAAGAAAATTTGAAAAAGATAACAGGAAAATATTTTCTTGTATATAATATTATATGTATTCATGAAGAAATGTGAATTACAATCAGCAGTCCAAGAATGAAAAAAAAAATGACACATAATACAGTGTATAGAAGCGCACGTACATACACGTGTGTTGGCGGCTCGTTTTGTACCAGGCGTGATTCATGAGGCTTTCTCAATGCACTTTTTTACACTTGCTACAGCTTTATTAGAAATTCCAATGGGGACAGTGCCGCAAATACTGTCTCATACTTGGGCCGACCGAACGGGGTGGTCAGTGTCCAGAGCGCTCGAAATCGTCTAATCATGCAACTTCTTGTCGACGTTTCTTCCGTCTAAGAACCTGAATTACGCGCTGACTTGGATGACTTCGTCAACATACTGAAAGAGAGCTCACACGCATGGTCACGCGGGTTTGCAAATTCAACGGCACCTATATGGCTGAATCTTTGGAGGGCAAAACCGCCGATATACATGTATATAATTGCGTTGACCTTAAAAGGATGTAGGCTTTTTACTCTAGACTGATCTTTTAAGGCCATACTCGGTTTCATTCGGTATTCGGATGTTTACTTCCTCAAACGAATTACAACTACTGATACACTTTGTATGGTTATATAATAAAATGTTGATATAATTTTAGAAGTATTAGATATAATAGTCGCTGTTTAATATTAAATTTTTTCATATAGAACAAAACATCCAAACATAGAGTTGTCTATAAACTGTGTACCTATATTCTATAGCTTATATGACTATAAATGAGTATATGTATATATCGACCATTTATGATAATTAATTTTTGTTGTTTACTTAATACTATTATAATAAATTTTCGTATTGGTTAACAAAATACTGTTCAATTTGCCATGGCACTATTAATTAATTTTACGGATAATTTGTATTATGAAGGTGTGATTCCCGTAAAATCAATAAAATAAAAAAATAAATTATTCAGAATATTAATACAAGCATAAATTGTTTAAAATTTTTGCATATAGATTTATTGCTTTTTAAGAAAAAAATGATATTACGAAAAACATCGATTTTCTATGGATTCGATAACATGAGAAAAACTGTTCTAATTATTTAAAAAAAATTATATATAAGTAGTATTTTTATTTTTTTAGTGCTGTATACTTTTTATAAATATTTGCTTAATAAATTCTGAAGATATTTTAACTTATATGTTTTTCTGTCTAACTTTTTCTTAAAAGATTTTTACTTAAAGCTTGATTAAAATTATTGAATATTTAACATGTTAGATGTTTGTTTATAATTTTTTAGTTATGGTATAGTTGGCATTATTTACTTATTCCTAAATCTGGGGAGATATTAGTTAATGAAATCTATTTATTTTTATGTATTTTTTTTTAATTTTTATAGGTGTAGTCAAGTTTTTCAATTACATCTAAGTGCGTAATCAATTGATGCTGATTTTCATTTTGAAAAATAAACAATAATTATTGTTTTTAAATTGGTCTCTGCAAAATGAAATATTAATTCCTTGAACATCCTGGTAGTTATTTTACATGATTGTGAAATTTTAGAAGTCGATAAGGTAGGATGTCTATATGATCATAGGGATAAGTGTGTGATTATTCAAATATTTTCCAGCTCACCGACCTTCTCTTTTTTTATCAAAATTAATATTTGTACATTTAAAAATACATGGAAAATTTTTTAATTCTTTTTAAGTAAATCTAGTAGAAAACGTTTAATATAAGATTAATTTTTTCATTATACTATACATTAATGCAATTTACATAAGCAATTTAATAAAATAACATAAGCAAATGGGACAGTTTCTAATCACCAATTTACATACGTGGTAGTAATTTTTTATCAAAGCGGCCATAATTTCTGACCAACATTTGACATTGGATAAAATAAATGGTTCCAAAAAGTATGAAAATCATATAGATGCTGTAATATAAATATAATGATAAATGATCAGAAATCGGGCCATACGTTTTAAATTAAATAAGGGTATACGTTTTTAATAATATTATATAGTTGCAGATTCATATGATCAAAAGAAATCTATTATTGTAAATTATAACATTTCTTCTACCAATTATTGCATTTTGTTATGCATCAATTATAGTTAAGCCAAAATTGATTTAAACCACTAATTTTCATTATGACTGATACTTTTAATTTTTACTATATAACGAAAAGAAAATCTGATGAAATTGTTCATAAATAACATTGTCCCTGGAACGGTTGTTATATTATTATTATTATTTTCATTATTATTAATAGTATATTATTATATAATTAAATTAAGTATTTCACCATTTTTTATTTCATATTTTGATTGTATTAGTGTAAAGGAAATCTTTCTTTCATGTAAAGGCTTGCTCCCGTAAATTTAATAAAATAAAAAAAATAAAAAAATAAAATATGATATTAGTAGTTACTATTAAATGTTCGTGATTGTTCATCAGCATTGAAATCAAGAACTACATTACCTTTTAAAAATAATAATTTAAATTATAAGTAAAATATATAAATACATTATTAATTCAGAATCTTAAGCATAACATTACTGAAAAGATTCTAAAATTTCTAAGTTAAAAGTTAGTAATATTCTTTCTCATTACTTACTCACAAGTAGAAGCCATAATCCTTGAAAACTTATTTTCTTGAAACTTCAGAAAATAGTTTAGGATATCAAAGATGAAGTTGGAGATCTATTTTTGTGAGCAAAGGACCTTAAATAGCAATTGAAATAAGAGATACGGAAAATGAGGTTCCAGTATAAACTTCCATAAACTCGTATAAAATATCAAATTGAAGTAAATAAACAAAAATGTAATTTTCATTTTCGAGCGAGACTTTAGAATATTTGATTCAAAACTTATGAGTAAATAATTATTCAGCTAAATTTTACACCTAAAATTAATTTTAATTTTTGTATTAATTCTGGGAGTAAAATTAGGTTATACTAAAAGTTATCTAAACTATTAAAATAATTGTTAGAAGAAATCCTTATTAACGTGAAGTACCCATATTTGTAGTGCAGAATTTCTGTCCCATATTATTTTACATATAAAGAGGGTGTTGCATTAATAAAAATTATAGAGAAACACACGAAACTGAAATATATTTTTAATTATACCCACACCTGACTATAAGACTTCAAAAATTCAAAGTAGGTCACGGACCAAGCAAACTAAATAATTTAAATCGACAATAGAATTTTGTTTATTAGACTTAATTTAATTTATCAATTGTCCAAGGACTCTAGGTACTGTATGGCCTAAGCCCAGAATATAATGTTACACGTATTAATCTTTTTATAATTTTGCTAATTTTAATAATAAATATATTTATACAATACGGAATTCGACAAAAAACTGCATGCACGTTCTAAATGTACGTATAAATCAATAATAATTTTCAAAATGATAGTTTACCGATATTTAATCAAGTTAAGTACCCTTAATATTGAAATTCGAAAATCGTAGTCGTCGGAATTCGATGTAAAGAGCCAGTAAATGAGAAAGAAACTACAATAGCTTTATAAAACTTCAGATAATGATTAAATCAAAGTTTTATAAATAATTTATCCATTCTTTTACAAAAAAATAATTTATTTAAGATATTTATTTCGAAATAATTAATTTAATTAAAAATTTTATGAATTTCATATTCATGTATTTTTATGATACTTCATACAAAAGTTTTGTACTCCAATACATTCTTATAATTTAAGTTAAAAAAAAGGTAAACGTTATGATAAGTTTTAAAGCAAATTGAAAATGAAATATGTTCAGGGTTGAAAAAGAATGTAATTAAAAAGGAAGAGGACAAAACAGGCAGCATGTAAGCATGTACATCGAACAGCAAGAGGCGCGAGGCAACTGCCGGGCCAACTATACGCAGAGAAGGTATACTGCACATAAGGAGAGGTGGAGAGAGAAATAGAGAGAGAGAGAGAGAGAGAGAGAGAGAGAGAGAGAGAGAGAGAGAACGAGGCGCACGAGTTTGCATCGGAAACTCAGCGTGGAGGGGAATCCCCTGTAGCGCGCGAACTGCTGCTCAAGAGCTATACGAGAAGACCGGACAGTCGATCGAGGAGGAGGCGGAGGGGGTTAAACTTAGTTGCTGGTAGGGGTAGCCTAGTGGCTGGTGGGGGAAGTCAGGAGGCGGGCGCGAGTTTCAATTCTGCTGGGTATACTGCCACTCTCGCCACATCTGGTGGATAACCGACGCACTATAGCACTATAGGTATATAGCGAGTATCTTTCCTGCACCTCCTTCACTTAATAAAATCGTGATTTCGTAAAATCGCCACTTGCTGCTACTTATAATAAGTTCTTCTGTGCATCTCAAAATCTGATGCCATATGTTTAGTTGTATTTTTTTGTAATCCTACGTCAAATACAATCAGCATAAGATAGAATATTCTTTCAATATTTGTAATATACGTATGGAAGCAAGAGGTAAATTAATAAAACTGTAGATAAATATAGAAGGGTGGCTGAAAATATTATAATTAGCATTTGCAAATTAAACACTATTTTATTTTTTCGAA
This sequence comes from Megastigmus dorsalis, assembly GCA_900490025.1. Classification (NCBI taxonomy): domain Eukaryota; kingdom Metazoa; phylum Arthropoda; class Insecta; order Hymenoptera; family Megastigmidae; genus Megastigmus; species Megastigmus dorsalis. The sequence continues at coordinate 46,024 of UELU01141570.1, forward strand.
CACGAGATATTTGAAAAATTATATTATAACTGCCTAATCCTAAAAATTCTATTACATCAATAGCTGAACAACTTATTATTTTATGATTATGCTTAAATAAACTACCACTAATACCTATATTCATCATTTAAGAGTTTTGTTATACATATAGAATTGACAAAAATGACCTTGTTGAGTTATTCAAATATTTTACACTCGTGTGAGCTCGCTTTATTTATTTCTGCACGCGCATTTTCTAAACGATAACAGGTTTATAAAAGCATACATAAAAATCATGGCATATTATTCCTGCTACACCTGTTCACAAGTAAAGCCAAAAGTGTCAAATTCTACTATATGTATAATAATTTCCTAGCTGCAGTCAGGAAAGTATATAATAGTCACCACCTCGGGATGAAACCGCGAGGATCCGCAGGCTGCGAGGAGAGAGAAAAAAACCGCAGAGAGGGCTCCGCCTCCTACTGCTGACCTCCTCCTCTCCCTCTCCGCCAGCACTGCGTGTTCCTCTCTTAAACCCCTCTTTCCACTCCGGTTTCATGTGCGCCGCGCGGTGCAGCAGCCTCGCTTTCGCTCGGCCAGACTGCGCCACGTACTACGTCACGATGTACTGCACACATGCGTTCGTGGCAACGAACGTTACCGAGACTTTACGAATCGCGGAGAGGCCTTAACTGCGCTACTATGCAATAAGAGATAACTAGTGCCCAGTAGTCTAAACACTCATCAATCGAATCCTATACTTTTCGTCCCACTAGCACGTTTTTATTTTTTTCATCACCTACACTCTCCCGGTCGTCCTGCTACTGCTGCTGTTGCTGCTGCTGCTACTTGCCGCAATTCGCTTGTGAGCGGCGCGCGCTCGCTCGTCGTGCCGGGGCAACAGGTTTGAATTTATGGGACAATAAAGAGTGCGCGCGGTGTGCGTATATATATAGGCGGTGTGCGCGCGTGTCACCGATATCTCTCTCTCTCTCTCTCTCTCTTTTCGACTCTATCTCTCTCATTCGTTTCTCAGATCCGTTTCTTTGCCAGTGTATATACTGCAAAAGTGCGCCTGGTGAGAAAGAGAAAGACAAAAGGAACTAGAGATATAGACCGTAAGAGGAGGAGCAGTGTTTAGGGTGCACTAGAGGGAGAGAATGAAAGGAGAGGCGCGCGCGAGAGAGAGAGAAAGAGAGTAAGGCTATCAAACTCTCATAAAACTGTCAGCCTCGACCGCTTGGTCTGACTTATGCGTTCTCCCTTTCCACTCGCGGCAATCGGTATAATAGAGGTACGTCGTGTAAGCGGTTCGTTTTTACTCTGGTCTTATACCAAAGGTAGTCTTAGTCTGCCGCGTTCACTGACACATCACGGATATCAAGGTACCTGGAAGCTACTTGCAAAACCAACAATGGCCAATTATAAGGTTCTAAACTCTGTCGACGCAAGCCAATCACTATAAGATTCAGTCAACTGCTCTTGAAATCCTATATATTATTATAATGTAATGCCGAATTAAAGATACAAAGGCATTTTAAAGATACGGGAAAAATGTAATGTCAGAATTAGAAATAAATATTCTTGGATATAGAACTATGTAAGGAACACAAAAGTTATACTTGTATAGCAAGAGGTTAGAGTGTTGAAAGTTTGCAAGCCAGAATAATACAGAGTATACTTTACGATACACAATGAAAGCTTGTAAATTTCAAGTGCAAAGGGACCGTAAAATAAGGTGCACCTCACTAAAATTAAACCTAATGGCGAATCATCATCGACATTCAACACTAGCTGGACCACGTATAATCGTGACCGTCGAGATTCCACATCGCCGCGGCGGCGGCGACGTCGTCGGCCAGCCAGAGAGAGAGAGAGAGAGAGGCTGTACCTCCTCGGTAAGAAGAGTAAGAATAAGAACATCGTCCCACTCTTTCTCTCTCTCTCTCTCGTGTTCTCTCCCCCACCCCGGGAAACTCTGCTTCCCGAATATCTCTCCATTAGCCCCCCTGACGTGCTCTCCCCTCTCCTCCACCTCTCTCTCTCTCTCCACACATCCACTACACACTCACACACACACACACACACATACACACACACACACACGCATGCACCCCTCTTCAGGGCTTGTCACTCGGTAGAGCGGGCGGCAGCAACGTCGGCGACGGCGCGCTTCGAGTGAAGGAAAAAGAAGGAGAGCGAGCGAGCGGGAGAGAGAGAGAGAGAGGAACGGGGTTGAAGAATCCGGCGCGCCGGCGAGAGAGACCAATCAAGGTTTGACGAACGACGGGGATTGGTCGTCGCCGAGGCCAGAGCGAGCGAGCGAGCAAGAGAGAGAGAGCAAGCGTCTAAGCGAGCTGCAAGCGAGAGAGCGAGAGCGCGAGAGAGAGAGAGCTCCTGACACACCGAGCCAGCAGCAGCGCGCGGCACGTGACAGCTACCGCGCGGCAGCGCACAGCACACGCCGGCCTGTGCCGAGGATCCGCGAGGCCTCTCAGTACGATACCACCGCCTTCCGCGCACGCATCGCCCACCGAGCGGCGGATATACGCACACGCACGCACACACACTCTTATTGCCCCTCTTTCTCTTTCTTTACCTATCTCTCACTCTCTCTCTTTCTCTCTCTGACACACAATCAAGACTTCATATCGCCCAACTATAACCATCAGTGTGTGTGTGCCGCGCCGTATTTTGTTTGTAATTCGCATTTTTTTTATCGCTTGTGCGGTCGATTGTTATTGTTGTTGTTTGCCGTACGATCCGCGACTGGAGCCAGCAGCACTAGCAGCGAACAATTTGTGCGAGGACAGCTGGAGCAGCTGGGTTTTGTGTGTATTATCAGGAGGACTACGGCGATAAGGTGCAAGAGTCGAAGGGATATAGCCGCGAAAGGATCGCGCGCGTTCACCAGGAGGAAGTCGGTAGCGGAGGCGCGAATGGGGGAGATCCGATAGGGCCTGTGCCCCACCGCGAGCTCTCCCTCTCTCCAACTCCTCTCACTCTCTCCGTCTATAATTGCACCACCACACATAGAGCCGCAAAGAGAGAGAGAGCCGCAGAGAATCGCCGCCGCCGCTGCTGCTCGGTAAGGTCGTAAAGAAGCGGGGAAGACAGTTTTATAGCCTCCGGAGCACGTGGCGGGCTCGTAAAGCAGCGGCCTAACAACACGGCCCTCCTCATCGCCACGGATCCCTTCATTATCGGCTAGTTACGAGGCCTGTTAACCACCGTGTCCCCCGACATTTGACACCTCGTGCGCCTACAACAGCCGGAGCAGAAAAGAAAAAGTTGCGAATGCATGTAGACTCAGTGAGCGTACTACTCGGGACTGATTGTGAGAACGACTAAAGTGCGCGAGATGCCGATCTTTCGGTCCTCGTTCAAGACCTCGTGAGGGACGGCTGACGCGGAGCACAAGACCAGGACCTTGAAGCCACGTCGATGGCGACGATGACGCGCCTCTACACCTAACGACATTCCGCCCGAGATCGCCACCCGAGAAGCCAGTGGTCGAGAGCCGCAGCGAGCGCGTGTCGTTGCTATCCCGTGCAAAAGCGGCTAACCCGGCCACCCCAGAGCACTCCGCCGCCATGAGTTCCTATCAGTTCGTAAACTCGCTGGCCTCCTGCTACGCGAACGCCCAGGCCCAGCAGCAGCAGCAGCAGCAGCAGCAGCAGCAGCAGCAGCAGGGACCTCGGGGCGCCGCGAACTCGCCGAACGAGCCGCTACAAGCCGCCTCGCCAGCCGGTCCCGACTATTACAATCCGAACGCGGCGAGCACCGGCTACCCCACGCCCTGCTACTCGCCCCAGCAGCACTATGCCCCGCACCCGTACGTCACACCGGCCGCGAGTATGCAGCACCCATCGGCCCCCACCGGCATGATAGACTACACGCAGCTCCAGCCCCAGCCCCGGCTGAGCGCGACCGCGACCTCCCAGCAGCAGCACAATCTCCACGCGGCCCAGCAGAATCAGCACCACCAGCAGCACCTGCAGGCCCAGCAGCAGCAGCAGCAGCAGCTCCACGCCGACCCGACGAGTCCGTTGCTCCAGGCGGCGGCGGTCGCGGCTGCCGCTGCCGCGGTGGCCGGACAGTCGGCGGCATCGGCCTCCAGCTGCAAGTACGCCGACTCGACCTCGTCCTCGGCGAACGTCTCGAGTCCCCAGGACCTGACGACCTCGACGAACGCGAGGAACAGCCCGGCGCCGGTTCTCGGTGCCCCGGGTACCAGTAAGGCTGGTGCCAGTCAGCTGACCTCGCCGCCCGGGGTCTCCTCGAGGTCCTCGGTCGCTGCATCGGCTTCCTCGCCGCCCAGTGGCAGTGGAAGAGGTGTCGGGGAGGGCAGCTCGACTCTGACGACGGCTTCATCGGCCTCCTCGCCTGCTTCCTCCACCTCCAGTACGAGCAGTACCGGCAACAACTCGTCCAACAAGGGCAACGGCTCGGGTGGAAGTCAGCCCCAGATCTACCCGTGGATGAAGAGGGTTCACATTGGACAGAGTGAGTATTGCGCCTACTTTTTTTATCTTCTTGTGATTGGGAAGAAGATATTGAGAGAATCAGTTTGCTTATACTTTGCATCACGGTTTTGTACTTACTGCTAGAGTAGAATGATTTATCCTTTGTTTTCAAGTAAGGAACCTGTCGATACGACAAAATCACTAGTTTCGTACAGTATTTTAAAAACAGATTTCCATCGCAGGTTAGACAAAATTGGTGCTTCCAAATACTTAATTAAACTTTAGAATACTTTAGATACACAAAAATGTAAAAATAAATCTAGTGTCAATATACTATCTTGAAATTAGTATATTCTTTCATGCCTAAAGTTTTCGCTCATATCTGCTTTGTAAATACATAAAAATAAAAATTGAACAACAACGCGTACACATAATCATTATTAATAGTATTGCGAAAATAAAAATAAAGTTGATTAATGGAATAATATTTTTACTGGATATACTTTTATATTGTCATTTCACAAAATCATATTAACATTCGAAATATATGCATCACCAATAATGTTATCTCAATTAAATACAGTGTCGAAACAAAACATTGTAGTTTACTTTTAAACACATAATTATTCAGGTATAATTATATTTATTACGTAATGATATACTATTTAAACATATAAAAAAGTAAAAGTAGTTCACATACATTTTTATTCTATTATAAAGTCAAATTTTCTTACATTTCCTTGCTAAATTTAAGTTCTACATACATTGATATCTACTTAGCATTAATTTAAAATGTGCGAAATAAATTTTAGTCCTGTTATTTAACTGTGTAATAATTTAAGTAGGAAGTAGGAAAAATGCTTTAAAATAAATATTTTAGTCCAAGTATTTTATTATACTTGCTTTATACTATAAATATTGCATCATTATCAAATCTAAAATCATTATGAATGATGTAACATAAACTTTTACCTAGGAGTTTGTTAATCTTAATTGAAGAAAAATTTCCTAGTTTCAATTTGGTGAGAAAATAAATGTAATAACAGTAATATCTTTAAAATAGAATAGAAGTAATATCTTATCATTCATAATATTTTTAATTGTAATTCGTTTAGTATTTATAACAAAGTTCCGAATGTTTAATTACGATGAATAAATGTTGGCGTATTTTTCTACGTGAAATAAATAATATACATATTTTTATAGCAATTAATTTACTACTAGATACTGAGACACTACTTGATTCCTCACAGTATTGAGTTAAAGAGCATAATCATTAATTATGCTCAAATAAAAATTCTCTCTACACCTTCAAGGGAACGAAAGTAATCGCAAGGGGGTTTATAAATTTAGATAAAAGATTATACATAATAAAAAGAAATTATTTTTATATTCAATTCAAGTCTGAAAAAGAAAACTTGGTAGTTTGCAAGTCTTAAAACGAAACTTTAATTATCCTACCAGCTACCAAAATGCAAATCTCGGCCTACTTGAATAATCAAGCTACATCAATGATACATTAAAAAAGTAGCTGATCTACGGACGAACATTAATCATCCGAACAGAAACCAAAAATCCACTCACCCTAATTTGTACAAAAGCGCATAAACCAAGTTCCCAGTGAAACAAAGAACGTCGCAAGTGGCCTATTAGCCGATCTCGCAAGAGCATTTCGGTATCTCGAGTGACTTACGTGCATTGTGCGGCACGATTCATTCTCCCTAAGATAGAGAGAGAGTGAGAGAGTGAGAATCAGTCGCAAGGCAAAAAAGGAGAGCAGCACAGGGTATAAGAGAGTCATGTCCATGTGTGGTCGAGAGAGAGAGAGAGAGAGAGGCACAAAGAAAAGGAAGTCGCAAAGCGCACATGTTGGCTCTGTGCAGTATAGCGGCGGGCAAAAGAGGGCCCGAGAAGAAGCCGCGCAGATATTTTTTCCGGGGGCGCACGCATCAGCGCAACGCACACACACACACACACACACACAGGCAGACAGAGACACAGACACACGGTCGAGAAAGATAAAGTCCGTTTCATGTGCCGGCGGCGCTCGGTAGAAGCGTTCGCCACACGTCGCTGCCCGTTATTTATAAAGCGCCCCGCGCACGAAAAAGCGACGTGTCGCCGAGCGTGTCTTAATGTTTAAAGAAAGTCCTACACGCGCTCGCGCTAAGCATTTCTCTAGCTGCTGCCGCCACCGCCGCCACCGCCGCATCGCTCGCCTCACTCTCGCGAGTGCGTGGATTAAAAAATTTCGGAAAGAATTAGCATATATACGCTAGAGAGAGAGAGAGAGAGGAGAGAAAGAGAAAGAGAGACAGGAGAGCGTTCCTCTATATCTTAGACTCGGACCTTCGCTCGGATAAATCACCGGATCAGCTAGAAGAGCGCGAGATATATACACCACCGTGCCGTCATTTCTCGAGACTATAAATATCCCTGATTAATGGCTGTTTTTGAATATCAACAACGCGCGGCGGCGGCGACGGCGGCTCCCAAGCATTTTATATTGGATATACGAGAGCGAGAGCGTTCGATATGCGTCGCTCCGCTGTGCTGCCGCCGGACCGACCACCGATCGCTTTACGTTCCGAGGAGGAGGAATGCGAGACCGAGCTGAAGATCTGGAAAGCGCTAATCCGTAACTCGCGCGTCCAAGTGTCTTTTCGTTGTGCCCCGGGAAAAATGGCTTTCGTCGTCTTTCCTTCGGCGTAGGCTACTTTACGAGGTCAGTTTTGTCGTGAGCGCGTTTCGCGTGGGCAGAACGCGGAGTAATGACGGATCATTGTTTGCAAAAGTTTTAAGATCTTTCGATGTTGTTTCAGTGTTTTATCACATTATGGTTTCTCTTTCGTCCGCCTTCTAAATTATCACAGAGACAAAATATACTTAAGGTTGGTTGCTCAAAGATGTCCTCAACTGCACAAGTCATTCAATGGAATGTATTCAAGAGCTTATAGAATCAATATGACGATTTTGTGGGCGTTTTATATAAATGCTAAACGCTCACTGTTAGAATCGTGACATAAACATGACGAATCATCCACGATTAATATTACCATCTCTTCGTTTCAAGCACCCGCAAAATGGAAGCTACCGTAAATCACGTTGCGAAACCCAATCGAAAGAAATAAGCAATCAACGGGCATTTCTCAGAAAAACACATTGAACATTACAATATATAAACAAGGTATTACGTTACGTAGCGTATTAAAATTATTCACATTCAACTTGACGTCAATTATTTGCAAAATACATGACAATTAGGATATTGCGATAAGAAAAAGGCCGTTTAGTTAAAATGCGAAATTGCAGTATTTGCTTCCTGCTGAGCTGCGAGTGCACTGAATTACAGTATTTACCGCGTTGAGTGCGATCCATTTGTTCCTCTATGCGTTCTTTTTATTTCCATGATTCCTTCCTAGTTGCATAGTATATGCTTGTTTTTTGAGCGTAACAAATGATGTAAGGTGTTGACGACATACACACACAATCGCTAGATTATCGATACATTTATACAAGATTACCAAATTCTGCACTACACATTACGAGACAATTAATTTCTCGACCATAAGCATCCATCAACACAACCCGTCACATTACGATTCAGAGTCGATTCTTTACCTCTCATTAACCCCTTCTTATACTAAGTGAAAAAAAAAATACAAATATCGGCAGACAAAGCGCGACGCATCGCGTGTGCTTCATGAATCTCCTTTCGAAGCCCGTCGACGATCAGCCAAGTAAATCCATCATTCTCTTTCGGACATTCCCGAAATTCCTCGATCGTCAGCGCTCGTACACGCTAAATTCAGTGACAGTGTGAGACTACGCATGCATATGACGATACACGCGACAGTTATAGAGGTTCGCGATTACAAGCCGCAGCAACGGTGGCGGCGGCGGCGGTGGCGGCACCGGCAGCAGTAGTAGAAGACGATCACCGGAGCAAGATTGCGAGGAAGAAACTGGCAGAGGCAGAGGGATCCACCTGCCCCCGCGGTTCAAAGCGCTGGAGATAAGAGGACAGCAGCAGGCACACACACACAGGCGAAGGAGCGAGAGAGAGAGAGAGAGAAAGAGAGTCGGTCGCGCGTTCACATTAGTCGTCGCGTGATTTACTGCGCGGCCAGTATGATTCAGTCAGCAGGGAATTTGACGAAGAATTAATGGTATTATGATATCGTGTGTAACTCTATGTATGTGCGCCAGGCCATAAATCAGGCCGCATTGTGAGGCGGGGGGCCCTTTCCTTCGTCGTCGTCGTCGTAGTCGTCGTCGTCGTCCTCGCCGTGCAGTCGTTCCTTCTTCTCCTTCTTCTCTCTTTCGTCGCTCCCACCGTATATATCCTCTCGCTCGCTCTCTTTCTCTCTCTATGTGTACTGTATTCGTGTGTGTGTGTGTGTAGAGGCTTGATACATTCTCTGTCTCTCTCGTGTGGGCCTAATGCGAGAGAAGGGAGGCCCGATTCGGGGTCCGCTGCGGGCTTTTGTATGCGTGCAGCGGCAGTCGCGGGCGCGAGCCTATCTTTTGTGTGAGCAGTCGCATTGCACGATGAGCTGTTGCTGCTTTTGCTCCCGTTGAGGATGTGGCCTCTCTTTTTTCGGGCCGATTTTCTCTGCACACTCGAAATTCTTGAGAGGGAAGGTGTGACCTTTTGGGTTATAACTCAAAGTGCACAACTGATCTTGTTAGAGCGAAAAATTTGTATCGAGTGGCGTATTGCGCGTGTGAAAATTTATGACTCGGTGTGGTCCCGGTGCTTTCAGGCGCCGAGATGTTAATTTAATGCGGAACCACTTGGGAGTTCATTCAAGGAAAATATATCCTTTGAGAGAACATTTACAGTGTACAGTTGAGGGAAATTTTGGGTTTGCATAAATTGCTTTTGAGAGTTTTGGTGTCTTGTTTGAAGAAATTTTCAAGCAGGATTTATTAGTACAGTACAGCGTTTTATGGACTATCGTTACCTAAAAAGTTATAAACACTTTTTTAGCAAGATTAATCAGCGTAATTCACATCTTCGTGTAAAATCTTTAGTATGAGCATTAAGTAATAATATTATAGTAATGTCTCTTTTTAATAAAGATTATAAGCGTACTACAAAACCCCAGTGGTAACGATTATACATATATGTAAGAATGACTTCCTTTCTAAAACAATTACTAGAATTACTGTTGCGATTAAAGATCAACCTTGCTAATAAACTTATCTAATCGTTCTCGGCAAAGAGTAACAATTGCCTTACATCAGAAAGCGTAAAAACTATAAGGCCTCTTGATTTCTCTATCTCCTGCAAAATGCTCATATTCCACTCAACAATTTGTCAAAAACCTTGTAGGCAATTTTTTGCCTCCTTCGCGCTCGCTCGCGCACGCGCAAATTATAAAGGTATATAAGGTGGAGAAGCAAAAAAAAGTGTCATTATTTTTAAAAGCTTTACGCCATATAGAGTCATTATATTCCTGATTTTACAGTAAAAACAAAATAGACGAGAGAGGAAAAAATGTGAGCGCATGAAGGAACAACAATCAACGTAGCCGCGGTCACAGCGTTGCGCGCTTATATGTGCAGCGCTCGCGCTCCGTTCAACAGCTCAATTATATCGACCCATTATACGTGTAATCATGCAATTACGCACGTAATCACGGCAACAACGCCAACTCACGCGCCCCTCGACTGATGATAAAATAAAACTAGCAGTATAGAGGTGGAGAGGGAGCTTAAGAAAAGGATAGAGAGAGGAAGAGAGAGAAAGACGATATGCACGAAAAACGCGAGAAACTCAGAAATAAGAAATAAAGACTCTGGAATATACACACGCAAAGTGTAAGGATAGACAGAGAGAGAGAGAGAGAGAGAGAGAGAGAGAGAGAAATAAAGAAGCGCGAAATCGGTAAACCACGTATACGATATCGTATACGAAAATCTTAGGAAAAACAAACGCTGCGATCAGTTCTTGGTTCGATTGATATATCGGCTTTTCCGGTCGCGATATGATAACCATTAGCGCGGGCTGCTGCTCATCTCGGCGGTATAAGCCATGTAAACGATCCTTCACGCTCGCGCGGCTAGAAAAAACAAACGCGGGATGATTCGCGAGCGAGCGAGAGAGAGAGAGAGAGAGGCACGCGACGCCGTGCGATCGGGCAACAAGGGGCTCCGATCCTCGCGATGCCTTTACGAGAATAGTTCGAGAGACGATCTCGCGCGCGTCTCGACGAAAATCTCTTTTTCTCCCTCTCTCCTGTGCTACACGAAGCTACGATTGTACGGCAGCTCTATTTATAGGAGTATAAGAGGGAGAAATAAAGAGAGAAGAAAACGTGTGTGTGTGTATATAAATGAGTACCGCAGCTTGTGTTGAGAGAAAGAGGCACGCGCTGTTATCGCAATCGGAGGAAAAAAAAGAACTGATGGTTGTACGGTTCAGAGGCCAGTCGAGATTGAAGAGGCTTTTCTGATATCTACGTGGAAGCGCGGCGCGCTTCGTGTACTCGCGGGCATCACGCGGGCAGCGCGTTAAAAATGCTAATTTTCAATTTGGATCGTGCACTTTCGGCCTCGGAAGCGCTGATCCGAGAGTCTCTCTCGCTCACTCGTTCTCTCTCGGCGTGAAATCTACAGCCGCGGATGAGAAGGAGGAGATTTTGTTTTCAAGAGTCGTGAGTGGTATGCGCGCGATTTGTATACTTTTCCAGCCCCGAGAGTTTATTGATTTGTTTCGTAAGATTGTTATCGCAGTGCACGATTCTAGTGCGGCGCTGATATTGCCTGTGCGCGCGCGGATGTTTCGCAGAATCTTTATGAGCTGCAAAATTGCTGGCGATGAGTCGTCATTGATTTCGTTATCGATGAAATTCACTTGAAGTATTGATCTTTTAAACATTCATTACTTTGTTTTCATATTTAAAAGTGTTTGACATAAGTCTAAACTGTCTTTTAACAATTGATCGAATACTCCCAAAACTTTCGGTTTTGTAGAACATTCTGGAAAACAGGACACACACACATATATATACTAAGTATAGTAATTAGTTATAAAGTTATTCTATTAATAAAATATAACTTGATATATCAATGTTATATTATGAAGTAAAATTCTGAGTTTTTAACGTAAAATGCCGTATGATTAAAAACCAAGACTAAAATATCTCGCGCATCATCAGTAATTGCAGCTGTAAGTCATAAGAACAATTGATTTTACACAAAAACAAATGATTAGATACAATCATTTTTATTTTTTCTTTGCGTCGATGGTCGATCGAATAATAATTGCACACATCGTTGCCGATAAAATAAATGAAAAACTCATAACAACTCAGCCGTCAATTAATATTTGTTTAAAGAAACCATCATTACCTCGAGCTATATACGCGCGGCGCAGGCGTACGAACTAGTGCTTTAAATAATTTTCGAGAAGCTCTCGTACGGCACCGTCATTGGCCAATTCCAGCCCAGTGCGAGCGTGTACACACACACACTAACGCGCGCGCGTTCGCTTCGAGACCAAGATAATTTCGCCTCGAAAAGGCGAACTTCCAGGCTAAGAAAGAAAGATATAATTGCGTAATTACTCGGCGCACGGTGATTCGGGCCGCGTGCGCGCGCGCCTCAGTTATATAGAGGGCAAATAAATAGGGAGGAGGTCGATTTTCGAGGGCCGCCTAAAGTGGGCTCCGACGAGCCGCTTGGGTGGGGGCTCCACGAGCGAGCGAACAGCGAGAGAGGAAGGCAACTTGCGGAAGGTGGTTTTCGCCGAGGAAGTATAATTACAGGCCGATCGTTTCGCCATAAATAAAAGCCCGTGTGTTCAAGAGTCACGAAAGGAAGAGAGAGAGAGAGAGAGAGAGAGAGAAAGGAGAAAGAGCCGACGGTGGCGAGCAAGGGACCCCAAGGGTGATTCCTCGACTCGTGTGTGTGTGAGTGGCCGCGAATGGTGTATTCCCAAGGCGAATATACGGGAGAGATGTCTGTTGGCCTGCGACTGCCTGCCTGGGACTGCCTGCGACTGCCTGCCCTCCTTGTGTTACGAAATAAAGTATAATGCGGAGGGATGCAAGGTCAAGCTGACTATATAGAAAATAGTGCAGTGTGCGCGACCTTATACACATGTGAGACTTTGGCTGTAAGAGATAGAGAGGGAGAGGGATTAGCAATTTGCGGCGCCAAATGGAGCGTGAAAATAGTCTTTCGGGATTTTTGACCCGCTGTCGCTTCGTGTTAGGCTCGTCTTTGATCCTTGTCACTTTTGAATTTACCACTTTACAATGCGGTTTTTCTCTCATGGAATAAATGTTATTTATGCCTAGTGCGCGTGATGTCATTATTATATATGAATCTTGAAAGAAATTTTTAGGTAAATTAGTCATACTTGATAAACTATTAAATTGAACAGTATATTAGTCTCTTACAATATTCCATTTAACTTGCAAATTCGAAATAGTGAATATTACATTATTACATTTAAATGCTTAACTTAAATATTCAATTTAAATTATAAAGTAATACACAACAATGAAATCGCAACCATTATAAGCTCATATTTTATACGAGCATTTTTAAAGCCATATCATTCGATCAGTATACGATCGCGTTACTTTGATAAATAGCGCCAACGGTTTACCCAGCCAACGTGTGTACACGCTCGCATATATAAGCGATTTTGCAATGCGAAATCGTAGCACACCTAATTATTTATTTTGTTTCGTGCTAAATGCACAGTTCCTGTCTGTGATACGTAACCCGACTATTCCCGGTTCTTTGCGCAAAGTATATACTCTCGTACAGCGATATTCAGATTTTTTTCCCTCTAAAACTTACGTCCACGTACATTAACCATGCGCCGCTATTAGAAATTATAAAAAAAAAGGAATACCACGTGTGACTAGAACTTGTTAGTCTCAGTCCTAGAATGCAGAATAAATAATTACATTCTTATACATTCGCGAATCCAGAAAGTTTCCACACATATAGTTAAGCACTGTCTCTCGATTTCTCAAAAATTATTACACACAATATTACTGCTATATGGAACTCATTTTCTCAAACGCGTTTGTAACGCGCTACAATTTGAAAATGCCAGGTTTTCCAACGGTCAACCTTAGAAACGACTAGTGTGCTTGTAGAGGAAAAGAAGTAAGAAAAAAAAATTGAAAAAAATCATTCCAGAAAACGAGGAGCGCTTAGTTTCTCGGAAGGCATTTGCAAGCGCGACGCTACTTTCTATAATATCCATCCATTCATATCTGTCTGGCATGCGCAATTTTTACCTCCCAGCATACCTTCTTATAACGATAAACAATGACATACGCTCATCGGTACTCCGATGACTACCTTACCTCGATGCGGAGACAAATCCGCCTCACCCACTTTTCTCCGCGGCCGCATCCACAAGACAGCAGCAGCAGCAGCAACAGCAACAGCACCAGTCGACTATTGCAATAGGCGCGCATACTTCTCGCGAATCGCGCGAGAACATTATTTGTTTAAGCTCGGGTTTATAAGCGCGGCACAATGCAATAATGAATAAGCTCGCGCGGCAAACGGCATTTTTCAAGAGATGCATAGCTAATGGACGCCTTTATTATCCTGCGCGGCTCCCGGAGAACGAAAGAGGTACGAGGTCGCGAGCGTTGCAGTCGCTCAGTTTCCATCAGAGCCTATACGGGAGAGAACTGGTTTCCCGCGCGATGCACGACGCGCCGCCACGCGGCTTTTTATTATCTCTCTCGCGCTCGCCTCTATACTTCTCTAATTCTTCGCGGCTACCTTTGCCTTTTATAAGACTAGCGGTGTGCCTTTCGTGTGTGTCCAACTCGCTAATTGTTTGCCGGTTAAGGGGGTCCGTGGATGTTATTCCATCTTGATAAGGTTCTCTCTGCGGCCTACCGCGCTTTTTCGGAAATTTATAAGAATTTTAAGCGCTCGGAGCGGACGGAGGTTTTTTATGTCGTGCGAGACCTGGACGTGAAAGATTTATGCTCAGTCATTCGCTTTATATGCTTTCTCGGCGCTGCTGCTGCTACACTCGGATGGATACGCTAATGAATGTGTGGCAGCAATTTGCATAACGCAAATAAATAATTAGTTGGCGCTATTTTTTTTTCAAGTCCATTTTATTGCATTGCTATGAGGAATTATTTTTGCTCTTAACGCTATAAATTTATTAATATAATAATAAAATTTATCAATTCTTTTTGATGTGTTCATTTATATTAGATACTTATATATGTCTTGAATTTTATAAGAATGTTAAGGCTGAACAATTTATTTATTAAATTTACAAATCAATAATTAATGTAGCGATTGTCATAATCTGAAAAAATGTATTTAAATTTCGCGTTGCATTAGTTAATATATTTTAAATATTCATTTTTCAAAATTCGTTTAGATACAGACAGCATAAATCACATTTTTTCTAAAGATACGTTGGGTAGAAAAAATAAGTGAATTCAGTTTAAAATACTTACAAAATTCAACACTGTAAATATTTCATCTTTCACAAGAATGATGTATGTTCGTTAATTTCAGATTAGATATATATCTCTCCGTGATTTGATCAGAACCAAAAATTTCAAATTTTTCACCTAAGTAAGCATTAAATCATTTCAATATACCCTGACGATAATTTATTCACCTTCTAAACTATCAGGTAAAACACCTTGAATTCGATTATAGAGTAACACCAAATAAATTTCTCTGTCGTTATTTCTTACCTCACATTTCAAAGCAACACGGGGCATTATAATTTGCCAAAAAATTACGAACCGTTTCAGTTACGTTAATTAGATATACCGCAAAAATAAATAGTATATAATGAAATGCATTCCAATGATAGAACAGACGTAAAGTCCGAGAAATTCTCTAAGTCTATATTATACGTTTATGTTCAAAGAAAATTCTTATAAACATTTTAAATAAAATTTAGTATTTTAAGAATTATTATTATTGCAATATAACTCAATTAATCATGACATTGCTCAACAAAAATTTCTACACACCAAGCATATGCACATCTTGCAATCTTCTAGCAATAAAATCGCAAAATAGCAAAAAACTGCAGTCACCGAACTGTAAAGCGATAGCAATCGCGCGCGAAACCCCCATAAGCCCGAAAAAAAGGGAATAAACAAAAATGCGAAAGATCGTTTGCGGTACAACCCTCAATGCGGGCATTCTTCGCAATATTACAACTCGCAAAGCAGAAGGGAAAAGAGCCGAGAAACGAGAACTGAAGGTATATTATAGGAAAAGCGCATCACGCGGTGCCGCCTGTTGCTGCTTCCTTACCATGGGGATCTTCCCTTCTCTCTCTCTCTCTCTCTCTTCTCGCTCTCTAGCCACGTGATCCTGACTGGGCCACCCTCTTTGCCCTTTGGCGCGCCGTGTACGTTTAACCCCCTGGCGTAGAGCAGCGGTGGTAGTGGTGCAAAATTTACGAGCGCGCTGTGACTCTTTGGAATATCGACGATCTGCGCGAAACAATAATCCTCATTGTCATCGTCACAGAATGGGGGTTTGCGGAGGCACGTAACCTTCGAATGTGCTACACTTTTAAACTGTTCCGTTGGATGGTAACGGGTTCATTCTGCGCTGTTCTTGCGATTTCGGAGGTTTTGTTTGCTGCAGTCCAACGAGTGACACTTTGCTTACGGATAAATCATGTTTTCGGATCTTGAAAGGGAATGTTTACCATTGTTGAGTAGTTGAATGGGTTCGACTGTTACACTAAAGTTTCCTGTTTCTTCGTACTCTTCTCTAAAGTATAGTACTAAATTTTTTCTTCAAAAATTATATTGTGAATAATTTTATATTGGTATTGAGTGTTTTCTCATTTTTTAAGTTAATAGTTCTCCTGTCAACGTAATCATGAAGCTCAATAATTTGCGTAATTCACTTCGAGCACGATTACTCGTACCAAATGCCGATCTCGTCATCAAATTAAATGCGAATGAATAAATAAACGGACGAAAGAAAATTATCTTAAATTCGCGTGTAAATTCAAAACAAGTATTTACTTTGTATAATTATATCGCACATAATTATACAAAATGATCGGGTAAATCGAGTGCAAAAAGTAACGGTTAAAAAAAAAATAAAAAACGATGGGTTAACAAGGGCTATTTCGTATAATTACGTACAATTATATAAAATGATACGGCGAACCGAAATTTCTGGTATAATTTTACAAAGTAAACAATACATCGCTTCGCTTTCAGAAAAGTTGCAAACCATAAAATTGCTTTTTCATTACTGCATGCAAAGCAGCGTTTCTTATACAACATACCTTCGCATATACTTAAAATTTATAAATATATAGTTTGATCATACATTTGAGGAAATTTACAAACATCTCACAACGTTGGAAGTATGAATTGGAAGTCCAACCACCACGAAGAAAGTATAAACAATTTTTGACTCTCGAATTAAGGAAGAATCGAAAATAAATCCTGCTGTACATCTGCGGCGGAATAATACATCAAACAAGAAAGCAATAATTAGAAAGCAGTAAAATAAATTTCGCGTCACCGAAAAGGCTTGAAAGCCATGAAAATTCGATTCGCAACGTCGTGGCAAGCTAATTTTACATAAGAAATAAAGCTCACTCTCTCTCACTCTCTGTCTCTCTCGCGGTTAACTTGCGCGCACAAGCATACCAGCGCGATTCTCGGCGAACGGAAAAATCGCTTTTAATCCTAGTGCGCGCCCCTTCGTAATCTTCCACGTGTGTGCACGTCTCTCTTTCTCTCTCTTACAGTCCGACAAGCGCGAGTATATAGAGCATCGGTCCGGCCGCGTCGTCTTCTTTGCGAGCCAGCGCACGATTAAATCGGAACTCGAGTCTCTCTCACTCTCTCGAAAGAGCGTGACGTAAGCGCGGAGAATCGTTGATCCCACGTGATTTATTCGTCGTCGTCGTGAGCGGCGCAAATACTTGCGCGCGAACGGTCGAGTGTGACGATCGGCCGAGTAAGAATAAGATGAAGAAGCAGAAGAAGAAGACGACGAAGAAGAAGACGACAACGGCGACGGCGATGCGCAAAAGAAGACACATCCTTGGGTCATGCGAGCGAAAAGTAGCAGCAGCAGCAACAGCCGGTGGAGGTGAGGAGAAGAGTAACAATCGCCGGATGCTGCGCAGAACAATCGGAGTCGCGCGCCTCGCCGCTCTCCGCGGAACCAAGCGCCGTGGGCAGCTTCTTCTTTTTACGCTACCGCGGCTGTTGCTGTCTTCGGTTCATTTCTTGTCATCTTACTGAGCTGCGATATTTCATGGCTTGTGTCATAAATGGCTGCGGGAATTCTGTGATTTTTTTGTTTTTTTTTTCTCATGCCGTACAGCAGTTCGCGACGCATGTCGTGACTATTTCCTACTGAAATGAATTATTTTCTGATTTAGGAATCTTAGTTGTTGTACTATTGGAAAGTTTGCGTAGAAACATTGAAGGTTTATTACTAAAGAAATATAAATGATAATAAACGGTCACAAATATCTTCATGAATTTTACAAATATATCTTTGTAAAAGAGTTTTACAAAACGTATATATCACATTCAATTAAATTTACTCCGCCTTGAAAACTTCTTATCGCTCAATCTAATGTATATTAATACCGACTCCCAGCTATAGGTACACTCGCGAAGCCCAAGTCGCACCCTTCCTCGGCGCTTCCAAACTCTTAACCTGACCCTCTGGTAAAGAAAAAAACCGTGTAAGCAAATGCATTAATATAATTGCGTCATAAATCTTATCAGCCGGCGCGAGTCCATCACGGGCTTAAAGTCGCGCGCGCCAAGCTCCGCGCGCGATCGTGCGAGCAAATCAAGGACAGCTGTATAGAGAGAGAGAGAGAGAGAGAGAATGAGAGAGACACACACATAGACACAGACATATACGTGAAACGGCAACAACTTCATTCTCTCTTTCTGCTCGAAGGTGGTGTGGAAAACGCTAGATACAGGCGTATATGCACGCGTATAGAGAACTGTGAAGAGAGAAAGGTAGGAAGCGAAAGAGCAAAGTGTGCGCGCGGCGCTCCACAGCTCGTACATATAGCCAGTATAGGTTGTTGTATAAGGGCGGAGATCGCGCGGCTCGCGTTCCCCGGCGACCTCGAGAGCCATAAATAAATGCTCCGCGAGTGAGCGGCCCGCCATTCGCCTATACGTGTGTGTATAGTATAAGTATATACAGCTTTTCCTATATATGCGGGACCGAGCGAGCAAGCGAGCGAGAGAGAGAGAGAGAGAGGAGCGTTTTCTTAACCAGGAAGAACGCGCCGGACGATCGAGACCGACAGGGCTGTTCCAAGAGCGAGAGAGAGAGGGGGGGGGGGAGGAGAGAGAAACAGACGGACGCGCGCGGAGGAAAAGCGGCTGGACCACACGCTGACGACGCAAGAGCAAAACAACGCGAAATGTGCGAGAAACTGTAACAGGCGGCCTTTTGCGTTGCGCGCTGCCCATACATATTTTTCACTTTCTCCACCAGTTTTACAGTATTGCGGCCACAGTAGCGTGCTCCTTTTTTTCCCCCTGTGTGCTATATGTATACATTCATTATCGGGTTTTTGAGATTGTCGACTGGTAGGCGGAGTCGAGTTTTCAAAATTGCATTTATTGACAGAAAAAGTTTGGAATTCGAGACGAGAGAGAGAGAGAGAGAGTCCAGTGCTTTCAAGAATGAGGGATTTGGAAAGTTTGCAAGGTTTTCTAGGATCTATACTGAGATCGACGTTGTGTAAGCTCAATATTATTGTGAAAGTACATTATATCTGCAGGCCTTTGTGGTTTCGATAAATAGCTGAACCTTTTTCGAACTATGATAGAATGGCACGATTCAAATATTTTATTCTATGAGTTTACGAAAATAATAGCCTCGCTGGCTCTATAAGAATGACTCTTGTTGGAGTGTTGAGGAGATGTGCTACGATCAGAAAGACTTTTTTATCTTACCGATTTTTTCATTTCACCAAATGTGTAAAGCTCCCTTAAAATTTCGAAGATAAAAATCGCTCTGCATTACGAATAAAATTTTAGCGACAAAAAATACTTTGTTAAGTGTAAAAATTGGTAAGGCTGGGATTTTATCGATCCTAGGACATGTCCTTAAGAAAATAATGAATAATGTAAATCTTGCAATGAAATATATCTACTATAATCGCAAAGCTAACACGCGCCGCCATTCGCCATTACTTAAAACTCGAAAGCGTTATCGTTATCCACACAGTACGATCTGAGCGAACTCCTTGAAAATTTGTGCATGCGGCAAAAAAAAAAGCGAATAGAAAAGAAGAGCTGTATAACCCAATAAAAGTTTCTCAGACCTCGAACCAACTTTTTTCTCCCCTTCCTGCACACGCAGCCCGCCTACTCAACCAGCACTTGGGCGAATCAATTTTTTCGCCAATAAAAACCCGAAGAATCCTTTTTTTCTGCACACTCGGGTTTTATCACGGATCGCGTGCTGGCTTATATTCACGCCGCATCGCAACCCACACTGTACACGTGCATTAAGTCGGGATCGATCGGCATAGCACGCTCGATATAAAGCGCTGCCTTTATACATATGCATGTGCACAGAGAGAAAAGCAGCCGCGGGGTCCCTTCTCATATTGCACACCCTCGCATTGGAAAATTACACGCTGTTTTTCGCGTTCTCGCTCTGTGCGAGTCCGATATATGTGTTAGACGAGTGAACAAATCGATGTGCGCCGTATTGCACGCACTTCCTCCTCGTGCTTTCTTTCTCTATCTTCGTGTGTACACGCTTATATCTTTCGCTGTTGCTTGGTCTCCTTCTTCTTAGTTTTCCTCCTATTCTCGCCGTTCCTGTTTGTGATACCACCGAGATCGTCAGCAATGAGAATGTGTATAATGTATCCACTTGTACATGCGTATGTTTGTGAGTCTTTCAGTGTGATGGACTAGTACACGGGGAGCAAATGATATGAGTTATTATAATCCATTACCAGAGGTGCACATGTTGCTACAGGTTAGAAGTTTTATTTTGCCGGTACTCTATTTAAAAAAACTAAAAAATTATTTGGTAGTCATCTAAAATGTACATTTGACATACTTTATTTCATTTGTGTTGTGACATTCAAGTTTATTGATATACATTTAGTTTTGAGCTAAAGAACGTATATATATATGTATTAGAAGTTCACTTAAATTATGTCACTGAATAATGTGGTTCATTTACGAGGTATTAAACTAATTTATTCTGATTTAAATGATATCGCCAGGCGTACTAAAGTACGCCGTAAAAATACTGTCGCAACGGTCATAAATTACATTTAAAAAGTAATTCCCTAACCAACGGAATTAAGCATTCACACACCATTATAAACATTATTCGAATTTCCGTCGATCTAAAAATGTGACTATATATTTATAATTCTTGCAAAAAAATCTAAATACCTGAAACACAAATGAAACGTATAAAGGCTAGATACAGTATAAGCATCTCGGGAAAAGTGGAACCCAGTAATCAGGCCTATAGCCTTACCGTATACGCCACCAACACACATCCGCGCAGTCCCCGTCACACGAACACACGCGGACACACGAGCGTAGAAAGTGGTACGCGTACACCTCCAACCCGCAGGGCAATATATATAGATATATAGTACAGTCGCTCACACGAGGTCCGATCAAACGCGCAGAGAGAAAGAGAAACGTTCTGCTGTGCTCGCAGTGGCGCGCTCGCGAGCATACACACATACACACGAATCACAGCTGACTGCGTATTGTTCCCGCTAGGAAGGTAAGTCATTAATTTTCCTGAGCTCGCACACATTCACACACGCACGCACACACGCACACACGCACACACATGCACGTATTCAGCTGAGAGAGACGGGCTTCGATTGATAGCTCCGTAGAATTTGGTCTCTCGACTCCTTATCTGGCCTCATCGGGTCCATGCGCGCGTAACCCTCGCGCGCGAGAGCAACAGCTGGTTCTCGCGACCGTCGTCCTCGTGTGCGCGGAGACGTCAAATCGACGAGACGTTTCGCGCGTATATATAACACACCGTTACAAAGTGCATGGCCTAGTCGTATATAGTTGGGTAGTTACGCGCATGCGTGGTGGCTTCTTCCGATTCGCTTCGCAGGCGAGCGCTAATGCGCGAGTGTGTGCATGCTTGAATTATGCTGATTTATTTCGACGGATACTCGAGCTGCACTGCGCGATGCGTGCGTTATTGCTCGGGAGTACAATTGCGCTGCCTATACTGGAGAGCTCGGTTTTTTTTTTATTTGAGCGAAAAGGAAACAGGGTCAATTGAAGTGTTGAAAAGACATTTTATTTATTTTTATTTCACACTTGATTTCATGGAGGTATAGGAATTTTGCCATATTGATAAAAGAATTCGCTAATGACAATGTATACCATAAAATTAAGAGTATCATTTTATCCTATGGATAATAAAAATTATGTTTGACGACTTTGCAAAATTTATTATTTGCATTAAAAAAAATAGAATTTAGCAAATTGACATTTTATCCCCCGCGATTTAGCCATTTATAAAAGTATTATGACAAATGCGTTTATGGAAATCGTAAAACTACGTATAATCTGACTTGGCTTCTTCGCATAAAGTGTTAATTTAATATTCGATAGCGCGAGACAAGACTATCAAACGATTACGACACATTACGATTTCATAAACGACTCTTTCGATTCATGCCTTTTTTTTCAAGCTCGAGCTATACAATCTCCGCATAATCAGAAAAGCTTTTAATAGTTAAACGTGCGGGCGATAAGCCTCGCGGGCTATCGTCAAAGAACAATTAATTATCCACAGCTAGCAGATTCCTCCCACCCTCGCTCTCTCTCTCTCTCTCTGTCGCTTACGCACACACACGCACACAGACTATATGCGAGTCATATTCGCGACGAAGTATAAGGCAGCCCTCGCTCTTAGATACAGTGAAAATGGACAAAGCGTTACACGAAGTCGATGCTCCGACGATAGCTGCTCACTGACCGTGCATCTCTCTGCGCGTGTGTCTACCGTATATATACCTATATTATACTTGAGGATGGTAATGCATTCTAAGATTGTTGGTGCGCGCGCGTGTACGTCGACCGATCGGAGACTGGCCGCCAAGTGATGGATGGAGACACGGGGCATCTATCCCCATTCCCTCCTCTCTCTCTCTCTCTCTCTCTCTCTCTCTGCTCTCCTCTCTGCTTCGATATATATACATAAGAAAGAGCGAGCGAGAGAGCGAGAAAGAGAGAGAACCCATTCCATTGTCGTCTTTCCTCGGGCTTTCGTTCTTTTGCGCGCTGCTGGCGAGTTTCGCTTTTCTCTCTCTCTCTCTCTCTCTCTCTCTCTCTCTCTCTCTCTCACTCGCTCTCGCTCTTGCTGTTTTTTTTCCTCTTCTCCGCGCGTGTGTGTTTTGCTTTCGAGACTTCTTTTTCGTCCGTTTGTCCAAGTTCTGTGCGAGTATAAGCCCCCCCCCCTCCCCCTCCTACTCTTTATATGGTTGCATTTTTTGCGCATATGAAATGTCGCTTGTAAAACAAAGGCAGATCTTACTCGATTCGCGGGACCTTCTTATGTGGCGTTTTGCACGAATTCAAAAATAAATGCGGTCCTTCGTCTTTTTGTCGACTTGGTGGAACTTGTTCGTAAATCGTGGAGCAAATGCGCAATTATTTTCGCGGTTTGTTTGAAATATGTGACGACTTCATATACGAACCGTGATCTCACATCGAATCTCCTGAATCAAACAGATACTTGATACAAACATTATAAGTATACTTTGCAATTTTTGTTTTGATCTTGAGAGCAAAATAAGTTACTATACATCATACGACAAAATTTGTTCCGTCGAAGCATTATTTTTTCGGTAAAATAACAATCGCAGAACTAAATTCGACAAGCGACACATATACATTTCGGAAAAAATAATTTAATTTATCATCCGCCTCGGCCATCCGAGTGCCCGAGGATGAAATAAACATGCACTGCATTAAAAGCTCCCTCTCTCTCTCTCTCTCGGTATACGCACTCACGGGACGAGCAAAAAGAAAAATCCATTAAAGTATCTTTCCACGTGCATCTCTTTTGTGTCGGGTTTAGTCTCCCCTCTCGCGCGGGCGAGCAACCCCTCGCCAACCAGGGCGCTTGGACAGTTATAAATAGATTCAAAAATTATAGCTTTTCAATTTGAATGCTCGCGAAGAGAAGTGCGGTGCGCGCGAGAAGAGCCGCAGAGTTCGCGCGGGTTACAGGAGGAGACGAGACAGGCGCGAAGCGAGCGAACGCGCAGAGGGGCGGCGGATGTGTGTATCCGCGGTGTGTGCGGCGCACAGTTCAGCACAAGTGGCGAGAAAGGGACCAGCCGCGATAGTGTGTGTGTGTGAGGGGATAACTCTCGGCAAGAAAGTGCGAGATAGAGGGAGGAGAGCTTTTATACATGCCGAGAGAGAGAGAGAGAGTTTGCGTGCGCCCAGCGCCAGCGCCAGGATCATTTGTTATCTCGCGGTGAGAGAGAAAGCTTTTTCAGAGAGCGGGAGAGAGAGAGCCATGTCTTTCCTATTCCCCTCCGCCTCCTCGCGAATATGGGTTTGTTTCGAAACAATTTAAACGGCTTCACAATGATCCCGTGTAAACGTATTTAATTAACGACAGGCTCTTGTATGTGTATAAAGGGATGTCCTTTCAGCCGGATGCCATTGAGCGACCTTTCGTTGGAAGTGAAATCTATGTTGGATATTCGCTACTATTCTTCTGCGACTTTTACAATAGAAAAAAAAATGTTAAAATAAATTTATCTTTCATTTATATGAAATTTCATAATCTTGAGCTATTTAATGAATGAATGAAAGCTAATGAATCATTTTCTTTAAATTATCGGCTATACCGTTACACGCCAACACTTTCAAAATATAGTTTCTTCGATTATGTTTACGTATCCCTCCCTCTTGAAGCACCAATATCCATCAGCACTGCTCATCCAAATAGGATTACAAATGTTTACACACGCGCACGAATTTATAACCCCAAACAATCCTCATTCTTTATTTATCACTTAGCGGATCGTAAAGCACCGATACCAAAAATATCCCGCATGAGAGGGAGAAAGAGAGACGCATTACATAAAAATGACCGTTCGCTCATCCAATGTATCCCCACAGAGAATCTAAATATCCAAGAATAACCCCCTTGTTTACAAGCTCTAAATTATATCAGGTCCGAAAAATCGCAGAGTCGTAGTCGCGATGCAGAGAGAGAGAGAGAGAGAGAGAGAGAGAGAGAGCTCAGCTCGCGAAAACGTTTCGTAACAGGTGGATCGTCGACGCGAGTGCGAGCACACATTGCAGGGGGAGAGCTTATATGCGCCTCTCTCGGCATTGCTCTCCTCTCTCTCTCTCTCTCTCTCTCCCTCAGTGTAGTCTATAGAGGCGCGCGCGCGGAATGTCGACAGGTCGTTGATATTATGCGCGCCACGAGAGAGAGCAGCTCGGATCTTTGGCCCGCATCGGAAGCAGCTGCGTCGCTAGTGAGCGAACACAAATCAGAGCGAGCGAGCGGGCAAAGCTGAATGACGCAAAACACGCCTAGGTAAATTTAAATTGCCCATGGATATTGCGTACCGTCGACTCGACGCGCGTTGGCCGCTGCACGCTGCGCTGCATAGAGAACTCGATGCCGTTCTCTCTTTCTCCCCTCTTTCTTCTTCTTTTCGTGCTTTTCCGATTTCTGCGTTCTTGTGGTCTTGCTTTATCCTACTGGTGGCCTTTCCATTTCTTTTTTTCGAGGTAAATTCTTGTTTATGATTGCGGTGTTGTGAACATCAGCAGGTGAAAATTATCTATGTGTATAAAAATTTTGTGCTCAAACTAACGGTTCATTCTTGATTTTATCAACATCAATAGTAAACTAAATATTGCAATTGTACACGAGCTCTAACTCAAATAAAAAAAATAAGTTTAAAAAATAAGACAATTAATTAGCAATGTACGATACACCGAGGAAATTCCATCATCATTACCTTCTCATCTCTCGCTCTACGGAATTACGAATATCTCTTCGTTTTCGCAGCTCGTCTTTTTTCCTCACATAATATAATGATGGCACTCCCTTTGTCTAGTCTCTGCGACTTTTTACCCTCACTCGCTCTGTACAGCTCGTACAGTTTTCTTGCTCGATGAACGCGCAAACCGCTCTGGCCCCGGGCCAGCGAGTCGCGTTAGCTTCGTCTGCGCTGCATTATCGCTTTGTCGCCGCGCGGGATATACTCTTGGGCAGTGCAGAGAAAGAGAAAATTTCGCAAATCCCTTGTCACGTGGGGCATAAATCCAGTTTGGTCTGCTGCTGCAGCTTATATAGTGCGGCATGTGGTTTTTTCTTCGCCGCGGTCTTCTTTTTCCGACGTGCCTTGCGCACGTGTCTTGCGAAATCACGCTGAAATTCCTCGGATGACAATACGTCTGTCTGGCAGTTGCTTCTCTTCTCGGTGATGAGAAGCTCGTCTATTTTTAAGATTTTGCATTTAAAAGTTAATTTCCTCGATTATTTTTCTCGTACAAATTCATATCGGTATTTCGAATATTTTATTAGAATTAATTATTATTATTAGAATGTAATAATTTACATTCACGCAGTTTCAGATATTATAAACTATACAGTATAGTTCTCTCGGTAGTTCTCATACAAGTTCGAACAGTATTAATTGCAGTAAAATAATAAAATGCACATTTCAATCTCATAGCTTACAGTTTAATTTTGAAAAATACATATACCTTATAATCCTTTTTCTCCAAGTTCTGAAGAAAATTATGAAATTGCTACATTAGCTTTCTTGCAAACATTTCAAAATAACGTGTACGATAGCATAATTTATATATGATAGCTTACTCACGATGTTGGTACTTGATATTACATTTTTTAAAGCTATAGCTGCACACCGTGAAAAGGATAATAATCTCATATCAAGGAAAATGGCCCACAATCTCGGTCGGAGCTCAGTCGAGTTCTGCGAAAAAGGTCAAACAAAATCTTAGCGAACAACAAGGGGATAATAATTGCTCGAGATCAATTGAAAATAACTCACTGTCTGAGAATTTTCAGCGCTGTGCTTTATCCCTTGCATCGTATGTGTGTGCGCGCGCGCGGCTATCGTACCTCAAATCAAATTAAATCAAACAAATCACTTCGGCTAGTTCGAAGATTGCAATTTACCTTCGACACGGATTCCATCAGATTACAACCACTGATTCCAATAAGTTTGCAAATTTAACGCGTGTAATAAGTTATAATCGAAATAACTACAGTAGTGTTAAACAAATACTGTCGTTCAACTGAAAAAAAAATTTAAAGCACTTTTGAAGTATAAATATCGTATGAGAAAGACGGAGGTACAGCCAGAATAAGCAGATTGGCAACGGTAAGGATTTAAAACCGCTCTCTTCTCGCTGCCTCGCACAACTTCTGGCTCTCTCTCTCTCTTCTCTCTCTCTATCTTTATCTCTTTCTCTCTCGCAGTAAGTGTATGAAATGACCCGATTGGTTGGGCGCGCAGGGAGATGGAGAGAGTCGATAAAGGTCCGCTCTCCCGGTCCGCGTATCAGATAACTCGACTCAGATATGTATACAAGAAGTTAGGGGGCTACAGCTCGCGAGCAACTCTATATACGTATACACCCACACACACACACACACACACACACACATAGTGAAGAATATATATATACTGTGCAGTGGTAAAGCCAGGCGGTCGCTATATGTACCGCGTGCGTTTTCGTTGGCTCGCGCGCATCTTGTATATATATGTAGAATATGCATAACTGTATAACGCACACCACAGTGCGGGAAATGCAAAATTATCGCGGCCTGTTCCGCTGCGATTTCAGAGCGTGAGAGACTGTTAATGCATGACTCGACTTTACCACCAGCACTTGCACTGATTTAGTCGGCTATTCGAGGCTTCTGTCGAGTGGCGCTTGATAATAATTTGCGTTGGTGATTTGGTGGAATTTTTAACACATAGTATATTTCAGTGACAATTCTGTTTGTGTATCGGAGAACTGATTGCAGGGAACAATTGCTGTTCGCGAAATATATAACTTACCATTTCGAACATCTAAAATAAAATATATTCCATTCTAAAATTTATAACAAATGCATGGGTATTAAATTGATAGCAAAAGTTGTTCATTGTTAAAAAGATTCATTTAGGGCTACGTATGCAGAGCGTATATATGAATCAATTGATCATTTCACTTCCCGTTATTAAGTCTTTGCGGTCGAACTTATGAAACTGTGATTAATTGTTTTTTAATATAGAAAGTTCACTGGTAAAAAGTTTTGTAAATCTTTATCTATCAATTATCACGTGAATAAACAACGGGATTTATTATTCGCATTAACTGTATATAAAGCAAGGTGACATTCTAAACTGAACAATTAATTCCTCTAAAATTTCCCGTAAATCACCAAAGCAGAGAAGCAGCTTTTTCGGCAGCCAACAAACTTCCTAAGCTTCAACACTACGAGTATCAAAACTGACTCGGTATAGGAGCAAAAAAAGGTCTCGATTTATCAATGGCATAAACAAAACACGCACATACACAAGCTCCAGCAGAGCCGCCCGTCAATGACAATCACATCGCGAGAAGTACGACAAGGTTTTTCGTAATCACGCGGCGGCGCACGATTAAAAATAGAGAAAGCTCGAAAGGGAGAGAGAAGGCGTCGGCGGTGTATAGTGTATTAACAGGCGCCCGATAGATCCGACGAGCGGATAAGAATTTCCCGCTTAAAAACGCGCCCGGCATCTGTCGCAACCGCGTGTCATCGGGAACGAAAGAGAGAGAGTGAGAGAGAGAGACGCTGAGAAGAGCTGCGAGAGACCGATCAGCGCAAGTTGAAGAAGAAAAAAAAAAGAAGCAGAGCAGACAACATAGCGCGGCGGCGGCGTGTACACTCGACTTTGAGACTATGATGCCGCGCGTGTATAAATACCAGTGAACGAATTTTCGTCGTAAACTAAGCGAATGTTTTTATTAGTAATGTTCATTGGTTATAATTTTTTGGTCGAAAGCTTAATTTACTTTTTTTTTAACAAGTACGAGATTTTGTCTTGTTTCATAAACGATAGGACTACACTTTTACGTGGGATTTTAAGTATTAACGGATCAGCAAAGCCCTTTTTTATATCGTCCAGAAATAAATACAAAGCAAGAAATATTAATGCAAAAACACTGTCAAGCAAGTGTGTGTATATATAAACTGTTTACAAGCACCCTAAAGAGTCTCTTTCTGCCTTCTCCATATCTGCATCCCTATATAGTCAACTGGTATATCCTCTCCAAGACTTCTAAGCGCAGGGCCATGTTGCCGTGTCAAAGGCAGATCGTCCGTGTCAGTCATCTTCGCCGTGAGTCAGTCCCAAGACTCGTGCACAACTCGCGCGTGGTTCTTAACCACTCTTTTTCCCCGTTCGCTTCTCTCTCTCTCTCTCACACACACACACACACACACACACACACACTCTCTTAACTCTTAATAGAAAACGAAACGGCGAGCTGCTCGTGTATATTTCGCATCCAGATCCGTAGTCCCCTGTACCAAACTTGTCACTGCCTCCGAGGCGCACTGATGCTGCTACGCGCGCGCTCGTTTTGAGTGACGCGTGACCGGGATAACCTCGTGATGCCCGCGCGAGAGACGAGAGTAAGCGAAAGAGAACTCGAGAGCTTCTCTCGCTCGCTCACCAACTGAATATATGTGTGTCCGATCGATTTCGTTCGTTCTTCTTCTTCTTCTTTCGAGACTATAAGGAACTGTGCGCGCGAGTCAGAGAGCGAGAGGGCAAATGAGAAAGCTTATTTTTACCTGACATCGAGTCTGTTTTCCACTATCGCGCGCTCCTCTTGTTGGCTATCTTATTTTAGGATCGAGTCACGAAAATGTTTTTCCAATTTTTTTTTTGTTTGCTCCACGATTTGCTGCTTTGTTATTTTTATTGTCTCGAGGTGATTCGTGCAGATTGTGCGCGAGTGACTGAAATAATACAATCTCTGAAAATTGTGTTTCCTCGTCTCGAGCCTACGCCTGCGACATCGGAGACTTTGTAACTCATTTATATAAGATGTCTTTGTTTTTGAAGTGAAACATTTTTCATGTAGACGTTGAGAGAAGCAACAATTTCGTATTGTGAATGGATCGAGGAAAACGGCTCGTGTTAGTCTACTAGAAAAAAATTTTTTTTTTTAACTACACGCGGCATCCATTAACACGTTAAGATACTCGAAATAATTTGACTTTAAACGAGTTATCGAATATCCGTTATTCTAACGTGCGATATGCAGTACACACAGCGAGATGGCCGTTTATAAGACACATTTATCAATCAAACTTTTCATTAGAAAGCCAAGTTTCATCGCACTTCAGCAAGACGATGCAAAAGACTATATTTTGTACGCATAGCTGGGAAAATACGCAATTATATGTAAAAAAGGCAAAAACACATTGCGCATATTGAGCATCGCGAGGGAGTGAGAGAAAGGAGTGCCTGTTAAAAGTCACGATGCGCGCCGAGCTTGCCCATAAGCTCTTCCGGTGTCGGGAATATTCGATGATCGTAAGCGCGCGCAGTATTCGCGGTACATATATATAACCCTCGATAACACACTCCCGACGTTCTTAGCTCGAAATGTAAAGTTTTTAAGTGGTAGCAAGAGGAGGCTGCATGAATCTGTCTGTGTGTGTGTGCGGCCAAGTGGATGGGAGAGCAAAGTGCCGCCCGCGAGCGCGCGAGAGAGAGAGAGAGAGAGAGAGAGAGAGCTACGTCGCGCATCGCCGACGCACTTCATTTATCATCAGCGAGCGAGCGCAAGCGGCAGCAGCGAAATTCTTAGGTGGAATCCGATCGTCGCGCCAAATCTACCGCTGCTGGATCCTTGTTTTGCGCATTAAAAATGAAGTGTTGAGCTGAGCTTCTTAGGCGATTCTTCGTTTTTTTCCCCCTTTCTTTTCTTCACTTATACTTGCTGTCTCGCTCGGTTTTGCCGTTGACGAAACACCATGTGCCAAATGCATGTCTGGGATGCTGAATAGCTGCGCCAACGGTTCTCTTTGCCGCATGGGCAATTGACTTTTCAGCGAGTTTTCTTGGTATTACGAACTATGTGCAAACAGATGACATTATTTGGGCTACTGTGTATAGGTGGGTTTTTGTTTGATGCGATGATAAAAAGTATATCAGAAAAAGAAACAAAGTGGTCGTGACTTCTTTTGCCGATTTCTAAATTTGTTATGTTGAAGTAGTATTTTAAAAGCATGTTGATAGATTGCTGGCTCTAGGAAAAAACACTGTATAGAGTTGAATGGTATTAATAATAGTCATTATGTTTGTCCAACTTTTCTTATCTCTTCGGATTATTCCTTTGATAGATGAAGCTTGAGTTAAAAATACATGTTGTTTTATCACAGTAAACTATTTGGGACTGAGTTCATTATCGAATGTTACAATTATTTGAGAATTTAGTCATGATATAATATAAAAAAACAACATGGAACGTACTGTATTATAAGAAAAAGTTTGTAAAATATTAGGAATAACAATTTACTTTAAATAAAAAAAAACTTAGCTGTTATATATACAAGGAGAATATAGCGCATGATTAAGATTAATTATATTTAAATGCGAGTAAGTGGCAATGTAAATCGTCATATCTCAAGTGGATAAATGAATTTCTGTATCCATTTAGAAGAAGAAGAGGAAGAAAAAAGATGAATAAAAAATCTCATTGATGAATTTTATTAAATAGTCAACAAGGTGGTATAACAAAAGGAAATGAAAATAATCGATTCTCAGCCTGGCGGAGGACGCTTGGACGACCCGTTAGTTTAGGCCTCTCTTGTGGTAAATGCAGCGACGTCCGTGAGACACAGGAGGCAATTAATCACTGTGGGATCGTGAATCGTTTCGAAGGGGGGGACCCGCGGATGCTGCCGAAAAAGGCGCCGACCCCCCGATAGTTTGATAGATAATCGGATATACTGGAAGATAGGACTCTATCTCACTGTGTAATTTGCTCGAGTATCTTGCACCGTTTTCAGTCCTTTTCTATCCTACTTTTTTCTTCTTATTTCCTCTCTTTCAAAATCAAATAAACGCCATCCTTGAATAATGATACCCGGCACAGCGTAAAAAGTGTGCAGAAATGAAGCTTATTTATTTGAATTAAGAGATAAAAAGTGGCCAATTTTAATTTTTAAAATGTTTTCTCTATTAATAAAACTACTACTAATGTTCCTAAATATTACGTGTGACAGAAAAATTAAATTTCTTTAGTACGTCGTCAAAGCCTTTATTTGGGATATATATACGTAATATCCCAAAATAACGATTTCAACACAGTGTCTTATAGGATTTTTTTAATAACTCCGCATACCATACTTCATTCCGATAAACCATAAAATGCCAGAGTGCAAATGTTCAAGCGCAGGCATAATTATTTTCAAATCTCAGCATAGAGGAGAGCGACCTGTAGACATAATCTGCTGATTCCGCAGAGAGGGAGAGAGAAGACCGCGCAATGTCGAGCAGGCAAAAGCTCACTCGTTCACGTCTTGCGCGCAGAGCAGAAAAATCCAGCGACTGCTGCGGCTACGGCTGGCAAAGGTTAGCGAGCATTCGGCAAATCGTCGCTGCGGCCTGGACAGGCGCGAGAGAACTATTTATTAAAAAAATCCCCGTCGTCGCCTCGGTAGTAGCCGACGCGTGCTACATCGGGAGGAAAGCGATAACGCGCGCCTCTCTGCCGCTCGCTCTCTGGCCTTTCACTCGCTCTCCAGTCATTAAACTGCCCTCTCTCTCTCTCTCTTGCTCTCGTACTCATATTATGCTCTTTCTCTCTCTCTCAGACTGAAGCAGCGTACGCGCGCATTTCGCACCCTACTCTCTTTCATTATGTAGCTCTACATCTTTCTGCCCGAAGCGAACGCACGCATGTAGGTATCTGTACCAGCCCGTCCCCCCTTATATACATATATATATCTCTTTCTTTCTCTTTTACTTCGTTTTTTAATCTCTCTTCCTCTTGTCCCTCCTCCATCTCTCCCTTACTTCCCATTTATTTTGTATCGAATATCTCTGCGTGCTGTATTATTACAATTTTCTCTTCGCGTCGCTTAAAAGTCACTCAAAATTGCTCTTATTCGTCTACAATTTGTATAGCTGAAAAACAAAAAAAATATCACGTATTTTCTCTCGACCCCCCCCCCCCCCGCCCCGCGTTTTTATAATACTCTCGATACCCCTTCCTTTTAATTTCTCTGATACATCTCTTCTCTACCTCCTTTAGATATATTTTTGGTTTGTTTTTCATCCTCTCCCTCTCTCTCTTCTTCTGAGCCGGTTCGTCTCGGCGCAGCATCTCAGCTGCAGCTCTTTCTTGCCTGGGCTCTGCAGCGTTCGCGTCTCTCGCTTTGCGCCGACTATTAATAGTGCATTCATTATTGCTGTAAATGAGCCGCCTCTTTAATATCCGTATGCGCCTCCAACTCTCACCCACACGGGCTTATAAGCGCGAGAGATGTACGGCCCGCCGCCGCGGCGCGTTGCGAGTAAGAGAGAGATAGAGAGACAGAGAGAGAGAGAGAGAAAGGCAGCGCAACAGAGAAGAGATTGTGTGAACGTCGACTACGGCGAATTCGCATTCGCCATTTTTTATCTTCTGCGGCTTGTCTTTCTTTTTTTCCATCGCTTCGACGCAGTTTGTTTTATTTCGCGCGCGATTGTTTCGATAAGTTTATTCATCGCCCGCGTGTGTGCATATTAAAGAGTTCCGTTATGTTGGCTAAATTTTCTTCCTTTTTGTTCTCTCTCTCTCTCTCTCTCTCGCTCTCTCTCCTACATCCTGTGGCGCGTGTATGGGAAACTATCGGCTCAAATTTTATGATTAGTTGGAAGCGTATAGTTTATAGCGTATAATTAAAATGCAAATTAATGAGCGTAAATGGCGCGCGAGCAATTGATCGATGTTAATTGAAAAATTGTGTTGTCTAAGCAACGTATTTAACAAGCGAGAGCCGGTTATTAAGTATTCCCGCAGAAGTGCAAGCTATAAAAGTAATGCACCTAAATCAATCTAATTGTAATACCATCCACATAATGAATAAAATAATGCTCATAGATTATTTTTAAAGGCCACTATAAATAAATTCTTATCTATTAATATTAAATAACTGCATAAAAACATACGCTCGACCATGGCATTCTAACACAAATCACTCGTAAGATTAATCAATATGGGTCAGGGCAGTCGAAAGTTATTTTATATTAGGAAAAAAGAAAACCTTATCACGAATTCTTTCCCAATCTATCAAGTATATAAGTATTGAGGAAATGGTTTATTCCAGGAGCAGTTAACGAGCCTCAATCAGTGCTATAAACACACTCAAATTCGCTATATATTTAAATATCGCTAATCCGACCATTTATTTTTCTTTCAAATTATCTCTGAATACATTATAATCGGCTTATGCAAGTTAGCATATACGGATTTTTCGGTTATAAATCACGACTCGTGCATTATAAACTGTTTTTTCTTCGCTCACGATGAAGACGCGCGCAGCTCTAAAATATTCGACGAAAATCATGTATAAATAATCGTAGAGCTGGGTATAGTGTATAATAGACGAATCGTGAGAGCTTTTTCCTCCTCGATGGTCAGGCAACATATCCTCGAAAACGCGTTAAGCGGGAAGCAGCAGCGCAGCGAGAGAGGATCGTTCGCTCGCGCGCGCAAAATAACACTTTTGAATGAGTCAACGAGGTTAAACCGGCAATTTGCAGCGGAATTGAGACACGCATAATAAACGGGAAACAGTGCGTGGCAAAAGTCGTGAGTCTACTATATACGTTATACGCGCGCACACTCGGACGACTATTTCATGTGTATACACTTAGTAACGCGCGCGCACACACAAGTCCGATAGGATCATGGCGAGCCAATATAAACCTCGATAAATCGGCGCTGAAACGATGCGTTAGGTCTGCTTTGCTCTGCTCTCTTCTCGAAAATCACCCTCTTCTCCAGATTTATCGCGACGAGCTCAATGAGAGAATCAAGCGTCGAAATTAATTAGATTAGGAAAATCTTCCTCTCTCTGCCTCGCGCGCATAGTGGTCACGCGTCGGTTATCGCCACCTCCAAGTCACGGAGAGAGGCGACACTCGTCGTAAATACACACACACACACACCGCGCGACGGGCCCATAACGTTTAATAGTAGCAGAGCCGCGCGCACAGTCGCGGGCAATAATAACGTCGCAAAATTATTTACGGCTCGAGGGGCGTGTAGCGCGCGTCAATGCGCTTAGAAAGAGATGCTACTCTATATACATGCCCCTCTCCCTTACCCCCGGAGTTGCAACTGCCAAGTAGCAGAACTGCCTTCGCGGAGGCCAGCGCGGCAGCAGTTTACGAAAGGCGATCGCATTTGAACCTCCGCCGCATTAACCACGACTCGTTGAAATAATTAACGAGCTCGTCGCCGTCGACTCTCTACGAATGCGTGTACGCACGCACGCATCATCCACGTGGCGGCTTTTACCATAAGCGCTTATATATATATATATTTGCCGTTATGCATTCGAGGCTTCCAGCTGCGCGAGCGTGTATTATTAATACATGTAACGCGCTTATCATCAGCCGGAGGTGAGAGAATCGAAAGAGATCGATAAATGTAAATATACGTACGCATATCGAGTGAATCGGTGCCTGGTACGCACAATGACTCTTTCTCGCGAGCGTACACACCTTTGGGGAATTGTCGTGCGTAACGGAAAAGCGTGTCTCGAGCGAGGACACACACACGTAGACACACTTTTTTTGGGGTGGTGCGCGCGTGATTTATGAGACGACCTGCCTCTTTAGGCGCCTTCGATAATAATCGTCTGAATGCGAGCTGATTAATTTCGTTCGATAAGAACGCTGTACTGCGCGTGCGCGCGCGCGTATGTAATTGCATTTGGTTGCGCGGCTCGGATTCAATCGTTGGGCGCCGTTCGACTGAGTCCCCTGTGTGTGAGGTTTGTTACATTTGAAAATTCATTAATCTCTGTGATAAAATTAGCGGAGCGTGTAGGCTCTTGTATATGCTGCGGTTATGCGAGCTTTCACTGTGTAGGACGAGTTTTCTGTGTATATGTATCGAGAGGAGTGGTGTATTGCACAGCTCGCGATCTGCGAATCGCTATGTGCGATTAAAATGAATAGCCTTATATTGAATGCCGATTGATTAATGGAGCGATTTATTTAATTGCCAAGCCAATATTCGATGTTTATATTCGAAAAAAGGCAAGACACTCTTTGCGCGCCAAATGAAATTAGAGTGCGCGTGCACATGCGGTGTACACGGTTGCTGCTTCTTTTGTAGCTGCGGCATCTCTGCGAACCGATTAAATGTTATTGACGGACTATTAATAATATAGATTTTTTTTAATACATTTGAAATGGCCATTTATTTATTATTTCATCAATTGAAAAAACAATGAAACCCTATGAGAAAACATGATAAATTTAACACGAGACTCTTTACGATTTGTGTTGCAGGTACGGTGAACGCGAACGGCGAGACGAAGCGCCAAAGGACCTCGTACACCAGGTATCAGACACTGGAGCTCGAGAAGGAGTTCCACTTCAATCGCTACCTGACCAGGAGACGCCGCATCGAGATCGCCCACGCATTATGCCTGACCGAGCGACAGATCAAGATCTGGTTCCAGAACAGGCGCATGAAGTGGAAGAAGGAGCACAAAATGGCCAGCATGAACATCGTACCGTACCACATGTCGCCCTACGGCCATCCCTACCAGTTCGCCCCGCACCCGGGACAGTTCGCGCACTTGGCCACATAGGACGAGTTCTCGCCCGCCGAGCTCGGAGCTCACGCTGTCCGGTTCCCCGGCATGTACGGCGAGCAGAACTTTTAAAATGGAAACTTAACTGACCGTACTGGCTCTGGCTCTCTCTCTCTCTCTCTCTCT